>JAOTRI020098925.1:0-14445 GCA_028564885.2 Zoanthus sanctaehelenae | reverse complement strand
TTTGCCGTTTGTGAACGAGCACGCTAAGATTTCATATTTTAAAGCACGAAAACGTCAGGGTTGTGCTTCGAAAAAAGTAAAAGAAAATTCTTAGAAAGACAACCTTTTGGGGACCTCATACTTCAAAACATCCCCCATGGGGGGTGTCAACCATTAATTAATTTACCTTCCCGCATAAACTTTTTCAAAACTTGACAGGTCTGGGTATTTATATCATGAATTAGACTCCTTCTCTTCGCGTAAACAACTTATAATTGGTATGAGGTTTATTTATATAATACTGTGATAAATTTATTCGATCGTTTTTTAATTAAATAGATACTAGGAAAGACAGCGCGGACTTTTATCTCAAGAACCATAAGTCAGAATTTGTTTCACTACAGTATTGAGATATTCATACAACTGGTCCGTTTTCCATACAGGGTATTACCAGATGTTCATACAATAGTGAATAGATCCAGTTTTCAATTCAAGGTATTCCACGAGGACTGGACGAGAAAAAGCAATAATCTCAAACGTTCAGTGCTAAATCGGGTCAAATTTTAAGAAACTTTGAGATTCAGGACTAAAGAATTAAATTCCCTTATTTAAAATACGTGTATCAGTATGTTACAGTAATATTGCATTAAAACTATTTCCCGTGCGTTGAACGATTTTCACCTTTTTAATTTCACATCAGGCAAAATATTTCTTTACCTTTGCGCTGAAATTCAATCTCATAGGTTCAGAAACATAAAATTTTTATACTTTTGTAAAAAAGGATCTAGTCACCAATACTGTGAGAATAAAAAAATTACCATCTTATTGCGTTCGACGTTAGGAGAACGCAATCATAATATTGCGCAGGTGGAAAAAATCTCGATTTTGTGGTTGATCCAAATCGACGCCATCTTGGGTTTCTCCGAGAGGGTCTGAGTTCCACTCCTGAGCAGGCGGAAAAAATCTCGATTTTGTGGTTGATCCAAATCGACGCCATGTTGGATTTTTCCGAGAGGGTCTGGGTGTGGGTCGTTTAGGCCAGTACGGCATGTAAGCTTACCATGAAATTACACAACAGTTTATTATTTGATTTCTTGTTTGTGCGTAAATAATTAACTGTTTTTACACAGGACTGTTTAAAAAGTTTAATCCCTCTAGCACGGTGCTAGAAAATTCACCATTCTATCCAACCTTTAAACTATCGAACGCACTTCACCAATCTATGATTACTGCTTGTATATATTATAATCACAATAATGGCTGCCTAGATTCTAGCCCCTTCTGGTTATTCTAGGTAGCTAGTACCCAATTTTCATTAATTGCAGAGATTTAAAAAAAACAAAATTATAATAATTTTACATTGCTGATGTAACTGATGTAGCTAAAGTCTGTAATTCCGGGTACAAATAAAGGTCATATACATATATGTAACAGACATTGATAACTAATGCTTATCTCTTTCGAGTTTTAAATGAAGGAAGGGGTTCTAGTCAACATTACAATACTGAATTTGTTGGTTAATTCAACCCTTATCATCATCATCATAATAATAACAATAATGACAACAAATTTATATAGCACCCCCTCTAACAATTCAATGGCGCTTTAAAATAGGGTATATCTATGTAGATAATGGTCATAATAGATTAACAAATAACAGGAAAATACAACTAATATAAAGAGTTCAGAGATAAATTAAAAATCATACAAACGTTTAAAAAGATGCGTCTTCAACATCGATTTACAAGATTTCAGGGAAGAACAGTTTCTTAAGTCATCCGAGAGAGAATTCCAGAGTTTAGGTGCAGTGAAAGAGAAAGCTCTCTCTCCGTATGTATTAAGATTGCGCCATGGCTGCACCAATAATCTCTTCTTTGCCGATCGTAAAGTCTTAGCGGGAGCATAAGGTCTTATAAGCTCTTGCAAATATAAGGGAGCTAGGTCATGAAGTGATTTGGAGGTTAGCAAGAAGACTTTAAATTTTATGCTCTTGGAAATGGGTAGTCACTGAAGCTCCCTTAAAGTCGGCGTTATATGATCATGTCTGTGCGCCCCATTCAGTAGCCGTGCAGTAAATTATGAATATACTAAAGCTTACGATTCTGCTCCTTTTTTAGACCACATAAAAGTGAGATACAGTAGTCTAACTTCGCTGTCAAAAATGCATGTAGCAAAATTTCAGTGTTGGAGCGAAATTTATCTTTTGATTTTTGCAATATTATGCAAGTGAAAGCATGATACTAATCTGTTTGTCCATGGCTGAAAATTATTATCTTTGGCTAATTTCTATGCATGTATAGTGTCATGACCAATCTGGATGGAATCAATATTTAATTGTGGACGACGGTGAGTATTGAACACAAGAAATTCAGTCTTATCTTTTTCTTATTCCCTTAGCAATTTACTCCGTTCCCCATCTACTTAATTTCAATATGCAAAACATGAATTACGGCTACAAACGCGACCTAACATAAATAAATAAATAAATAAATAAATAAATAAATAAATAAATAAATAAATAAATAAATATATAAATAAATAAATAAATAAATAAATAAATAAATAACAAAATTTGAAGCACTATCTGCAAATGTTAAATATTATGTTACGGGTGGCCAGAAATACCTTCATCCTTGGGGAGGTCTGAAACCCACTATGTTGTTATGATAACAAAACTATTAATCTCATTTTATGAATGATATTTTTAGTAAAATCCTATTGCTAAAAATGAAACATGTGAAGGATGCGATTTATGTTTAGACAATAGAACACTGCCATTACTCTAACTTTTAACGACTTTTTAGCGACGTTTTTAACAACTTCAAATGCACAGGGGAGATACGCTGTGTGTCAACAATGACGAACACTTTGCTATACAGTAGGTTTTCTAAATCAGTAAATGTATGCTGGTTGAATATGTTGTATCCCAAGAATTGAATAATCATTAAGTTCGTTCATGGAACGATGTGATCAACGACCTTCTCACCTGGATATAGTGGAACGTAAATTCTTAGTTGGGTGTGGACCTCCTATGGCATCGGTCTAGAACACTTGACGGAAAAATACTGGAAAGTTGAAGTTGGCCGAAAAGAAACAGCAAATGAAGACGTTCTGTGATGGGCTACCAAGCAATGGATTAGAGATTGACCGGAAATCGTAAATTAGCTGTTACCAGCAATATCAATATAGTTAACTTCGTCGAATCATAAATATATTTGATCCGGAAGGAGCTGAAATAAGATGTCGTCATTTAAAAATTAAAAATTATTAAAAGCTTTGCAGTTTAGACGAATAAGAATTCTTGCTAAAACTTTACGTTTCGCCGGCCGCTCTTGTGGTGGCCTTCATCACAATAATGACTTCGTCATTGCCTAAAGTAGCTAAAATTCGATACAGAGCGTCGCTTAAATAACGTCCCCTCCGAGCAACCGTAAGAATCCAAATTATTTCCAAATTTTAAAGAATTTTCTTTTTCACTTTGGAGCCTTCTAGAAATGGAAAAGAGTAATATGTCTATGCATTCTGCATCTTACGATATATCGGTGTTTAGATCATAGTAGAACACTGTTAATACTGTTATCGAGGAGAATGTAGGGAAACATTCGGTGATACAAACGAGCAAGTGCTTCGATGCGCTGACCTTTGCTAAATGTCAACTGTACTTATAAAGTCAAACCACTATTCGTAGAATACACATTCATTGGAGTTTTCCGTCAACAGTTGGGGAGAAAGGCCACTGAAGATCTTACTTCGGGGAAAGGAGCACAAACCTTATTTTCGCAAAGAACCTAAAGCATTTTTATAGAAACTAACTGCTGAGTTACGAAAATATTTTTAAAAAAGGCGGAATAATTTGTTGGTACTAATTTACACAGCTTTCACTTGACCTATATGTACAAGGGCATATGAGGAAATACCTTTCAAAAGTTTAAAATTCAGGTGAATGGTTGATTTCAAACGTTTGTACTTTTTATTAATTTTTCTTGGCTTTTTTCATTTTCTTCTGCGGTTATTTCATATTCCCCATTAACTAACTTCCATTTATTTTGAGGTAACTCGATAAAGTATGTGAAAACGTTTGCTCGAGTGACACTCTGATTTTGACGAGTAAATTTAAGATTTTGTTGCCGTTCAATGTTTCGCTCACGCCTGCGCAGTAATAAAGATTTTCTAATAGCAGCTTGACGTTGCGCATGCATACGCGCGGCAGCTTCTAACCGCTTTGCCATTTCTTTCCGTTGCTGCTCCACGAGAGTACGCTCCAGTTCTTCTTTCTCAAGGCGCCGTCTTTCTTCCTCAGCGCGAAGCTCTTCTTCTTTCTCTTGCCTCAAACGCTCTTCTTCTGCTTTACGCAGTTTTTCCGCTTGCGCTTCGGCGATACGTCGCATCTGTTCTTTGAGCTCGCGTTCTTCTCGAAGCCGCAGCAGTTTTTCCTCGGCCTCCCTCACGCGTTCCTCTTCTAATCGCCGTGCTTCTTCCTCCTCCTGTAGACGCAGTAGGTGTTCTTCTTCTCGTTGCTGTTCCTCCAGTCGTCTTTCTAACTCTGCTTGAAGGCGTCTTTGCTCTTCTATTTCAGCCATTCGTCGTTCATGATTAAGTTTTCTATTTTCTTCTTCAATTTCACGCTTGCGCAACTCTTGTTCTAATCGTTGTTTTTCCTCGCGTTTTCGCTGTACTTCTTGACGCCGGCGTTCTGCCTCCAAAGCACGCTTGTTTTCTCGTTCCTCTCGTGCTTTCCGTTTTGCAATTTTCAATTGCTCCAGAGCATCCTGTTCCTGTCGTTTTGCCTCCTCTTCTTCAGCTAATCGTTGCAATCTCTCCTCTTCCATGATCTGTTGTTTAAGTTCGGCTTCTTTATTTAATGTTTCGGCTTCTGCTTCCTTCACCTTTAACAAACTAAATTCATCTTCCCTTGCTTTTTTATCCATTTTTTTCATCTTCTTTTTTCCTTTCTTGGTTAGTTTCTTGATTTTAGACGGGGAATAGGCACCTGCAACGGATAAAATCAAACACCCGGAAACGTTATCTTTTGAAATAAAAACGATTTACTGAATTTATTACAAAAAAAAGTCTGTGTTTTTATTTTTATTTGCTTAGTCTAAATCTCTTAAACCACTTTTGAAGTTATTTTATTTTTCAAATATAAAATATAAACAAAAGTGTTAGGGAGCCATAAACGGGATTGGAAAGTCATACAGAATGACTTGATAACAATAGAAACTTTATTTAGACAAGGTAGTTTGATCAAAATTTGTAAATAAGCAACTTTCGTTCAATGGAAAAAATGTACGAGTGCTATTGGTCAAAATCGACCAGATGATCTCGATATATTAGAGAACACAGCCCCAGAGTGTACACTCAAGTTATTTAGTTTCGCGGGTTTTTGGGCGAATGTCCAACAGTTTTCCCGCCTTTAAGATTTAGATACGTTTGCCGAGTTTGGTTTTGTTGTGAAGCAGTTTGAAACATTTTAAAACAGTTTTTCTGTTGCATTTTCAAAAATGGACTTCAATCTATTGCGAGATTTACTAAATAGCAGATTTTCAGTTGTTGTAATTGGCTTGTTTTATGGTGTGAACATTTTGGAGCAAAAATATACAGATTCCTGAATTGTTTTGACAGGAATTCTTTAAGATGGCGATTCGGTACTTCTCAATCGGGGATGGCGGCGTGGCGTGAGAAAACATTTCAAACGTTGGTTGAGTTTTTCTAATGTTTTATTAAAACATTGAACTAACTTCCTAAAGGACGTGCTAAAAAGGTCTAGAACAAGGTATTTGCTGATTTTAATTTTCGATTTAATTTCAGCTTTTGACAAATTTCAGTATTAGCTTTGTTTCACATTTGCTTTGCCAAAATTATTTTCTTCGCGTTGGTTTTAAGAGTTTTATCTTTTTAAAATTATTTTTCATGAACGATTTTTTGCTATTTCTGTTTTATTCTATTTGAACTTTTGTCAATTCACAGTGTAAATAAACAATTCTTCGAAACTGGAAAGGTTTAAGCCTTCTTCGCCCTTAATGATGAGCTTGCGCACCAGCAGATGACCAAAAAGACTTACAAAATAACATAACTTTTGTGTTTTTATGGATTAAGCCGGAGAATCAGTTGAAGAGAACTGATGACTCTCACGTGACCATCCTTAAAATAACACCGTTCCTGTTCGCTATTCCCAGGAAATAATAGTTTAACTAACTCTAACTCTACCCTTTTCTTGTAACAAATTAAAATAAATTATTCATTCGCCACTCGCCAGCTGGGATTTCTTTTATGTTATTCCCCTTTCGATAGCCACTGTGCCTCAGATTGCATGGAGAAATATTGCAACACAACGCACAACATTTCAAGTTAAATCAATTTTCAAACAGCCATTCTTATAAAATGCCTTAATCATAATTGATTTGATGAAACTCATTTGAGCTATAGTTTTTCACTGCAGAAAAAATAGAAAAAAATGACAAGAAAAAAACAAAATTTAACTGATTGCAACGTAGAGGAGTCAGGATGATGTAGTGGTCATCAGTCGCCTCTCCAACCTCGACCAGACCCGAGATCGTGTCCGCGCGCGGGCTGACATTTATTGATTTCAATCGGTATTTCCAGTTTTCTTCCGTCTGCAAGTTTGAGTTTCACCCAAGGTCTCAGCCTTCGAGCGATTAAACATTAGCCTGTGGCTAGAAAAATGGGCAACCACACTTCCTTCGCAATTGACGTAAACTAAAAACATATTTTTATATATTTTAACTTGTTACTCTTTGGAAACAAGACCTACCTTTTTTCTCGATTTTTTCTTGAGTTCCCACCTCAAAAAACTGAATCGAAACGGGTTGTTCTTTTTGGTTCTCATTCGCAACTGTGCAAGCAGCCTCTTTACCAACAAGAGTTTCAAGACTCCCTCTCTGCTGGACAAAATGCTTCAGTTCCTCATCCATATGTTCTAGCAATTCTGGTGAGCTGAACCTTTCAAAATCGATGTTTTCAGGATCCACAACGATAGCCTTTGATCTTTTCTTGCTTGATTTACGAAACTGAGGGACAATAATTGTATTATCATCATTAATGCTGGAGATGGCAACGTATCCTCGGTCCTTTCCTGTTTCTGACGACACCAGAGAATCTATTTCTGATATTTTTGAAATACTAAACTATGAACTATCTAAAGTTTTCAAATGGCTGGTTACTAATTTATACATAGCTCTTTAATCGAGACAGAAGAAACGTACATTGGGAAATTTATGTTTGAAAACTGATAATAATATTATTGAAACATACAGAGTGTAAAGTTTTCATTAATGACAGCTTAATTGGAACCAAAATGCTAAAACCATTTGTGATAAAAATGATTTTTTTTTTCTATCAAAAAGCTTCCTAATAAGGGTATATCTTGCCCTTATTTATCTTAACCTATATTATCGACATAATGTCTGGGTTTTCAATTTACCCTACTACTCTAAACAGTCAAAACATTTTTTCCAAACGCGCGATACAAATTATAATGATGTGGAACTTTAATAACCTGACAATCCTCCTCGTTTCTATGAAAATATTCTTCTAAGTTAAAACACTTCTTCAAATATTATTATTTTTTTGTCATTTTACTTTTCTTTAATGTCATAGGCTTATGGCTTCTATTTTAATCTGCCCTGCCATCAGAGTAATAAATTGGGTAAAATTACAAGTATTTGTTACTGTATTTTTGTATTTGTAAAAAGTGAACTCTGTTGCTATTTATATTCCTATGTAAATTTATGAAAGTATATTATTACTATTTCAAAGTGTTAAATTTCTATATTATTCTGATGGTTTTAAATAACTATTATTATTATATAGCAGTAAAAACATCTGTATGCTATATACAGGGTAGAAAGCAGCACGAGGAGTGCGCGTGAGCTTATCAATGGATAAATAAAAAACTAAATACATTATAAAACCTATTAATAAAATGTTATTTTGCCACTCGAAAACAAAATTCATATCTTCGCGCCACCGTGTAATATCCTCTATTTATTAAATTTTCAACCTCGAATATTGCGGCGTTTCTAGTGTTCTGATTGATTCACAAAAACAAATATCGACAGAGAATATGCAGGAAATAGCGTCTCAGAGGGGTTAAAAATTCAAATTTTTCCGGGGAAGGATCCCCTAGATTTCTCGCGCCTGCGGCACTCGCTGTCGGACGGAATCGGTGCCCCAAATCTTGCACTCCCCCAATCTAAATTTCCTGCCGCCGCCTATGCTTATAACCACTGGGTCATTCAAAAAGTTAATTTTTGAAGGCCCGACTTCTTAATTCGCATCAATTGTTGTTGATATTATCATTTTCTCTGTGCACCTCTACTAGGCTACGAAATTTCTACAAGCTGCAACTTAGTAGCAAAGTTACCTTTACTTTCCGTGATGCTGGCGTTTTAAGGAGCGAAATCATTGTTTTCTCTTCTTGCAATGACGACTTCACTAACACATCTACCTGTTTATCAGTTATTTCTCTGACATTCTGACCATTTCCTTTAAGCCGCAGGCTGTTTTGGATTTTTTTTGACTTAGGTTCGCTAAGAGAACCGTTGGAAAAATTTTCCTTGGCTTCTTTTTCTTCATGAGAAGATGCAGGTCTTTTGGCAGTTTCCTCTCGACTGTAGTCACCTGTACACCGTAAATTGTCCATGACAACGGGGATGACAAGACTATTTGTTTCTTCTTTTCTTCCTCCTTCTCTGATTTCTATATTTTTAGAAGTTGCAGACTGGTACATTTCTTCTTGACTTCTCGAAGATTTCAGCGTTTTACTTCCCTGTACAAAGAAACAAACTCAACAATGAACAAACATGCGCACATGTGCATGATCTAAACAACATCTGAGCACTACCTAAAAAAGCTTCATGATTTCTTAAATTCAGCTTTCTTTTAATGTGCATTACATCAACATTTTCTTTATTTGCTACCATTTTCAAAAATGATTATTATTTAGACTTATCTAATTCTAATTTTTGCCGTCGATAGTAAAGAATCCATCAAATTGTAACGTAATTTAGAGAAAAACATACTTTGAAGTTCGATGTTGTTTTGTTAATCTAGCAAGCGGATTTTGGGTTCTTGCAAGTGGTTTGTAGGTAACTCACTATAATATTTGCAAAAGAAGAAGACTTGTAACGGCCAACAATCAAACCGGCAAAACAAGATTTTTTCAAGACTCTTCAAGTTACCTTTCGAAAACCTACTTTTTCCATAAACAGAAAGCAGAATACTGTCTTTAGTCACCGTCGCTGTAATGATTCCATTGTCATTCAAAAGGAGCTAAAATTCAAACGTTTTTCGTTCCGTTGAAGTAACTTGAGACTCGGATGCACCATCTCGAGTACTTCGTTAAAATTCAAGCGTGAGGACAACCAACGATGCGACAAACCGGCAGCGGTTAGGCGCTCTACGATTTTGAAACATAACTTCCTCTAGGCCCGGTCAGTTTTGGAGTATCATTGTGTGTCGGTGACCAATCAAAAATGTTCTTGAATAGTCTGTTAGGGTAGGTGATGTTCGGAACTGTCATGCGCCTGACAGCTTCCTCATGTTTGAATATTAATGAGATTCTTAACATGATCGATTCGAGAGTTTAAAGCTACATCGACGGAACGAAAAAATCTTCAATTTTAGCTTATTTTGAATGAAAATCGAATCATTAGCTACGGTGGCTAAAGACAGTATTGTGCTTTCAGTTTATGGAAAATATACGATTTCGACAGGTGACTAAAAGATTTTTGGAGGGATTGTGTTCTGCCGATTTGACAGTTAACCGTTAGAAGTCTCCTACCTTTCTAAATATTATAATGAGTTACCTACAAACTACTCGCAAAAACCCAAGATCCGCTCGCTTGAAGAACAAAACAACCTAAAACAACTTTTAAGCTTCAAAGTATGTTTTCTTCCATTGTTTTTATTAAAAACTATTAATTACTACTTCAAGTCTTCATCTGTTTCGTCTACTGAGTCTTAATATGATACCCAAAATTCTCATTAGAAGCCGGGACCCGGGTACCGGTACCCGTTGGCTTTTATTAACGTACCCGTGTACTTTGGTGTAACCTTCTAAAGATTATAGCTTCAGACCTCCAGTCTATATAACAAACAAGCGCCCACCTACAGTAGATAAGGTGCCCTTGAAGTTCAAATATTAACGAAAACCCTGGATACCTTCAAGCGATTCTCACTTTTACTCTCATTTTTCAATTTTGCAATCTTGTGGTCAATCACAGATTCCATTGGCTTATCTTCAAACCAGCCGTGCGATCTGGCATTGCTTTGCAACCGTCTAGTTTCCGTTCGGTGATCTTTTTGTATAAACTGTTCAACTGCTTCTGTTACAGAGACATGCTGATTACTGTCGTAATGGTTAACTGCGGAAGTTGGACGGGAACTGCTAATGTCTGCAAAACAGCAAAATATAAATAAATCCATTATAAAAAATGATTGTCACAGGCAACTCAGTAATTATTTCGCATCTTATATTTATCTCTTCAACTACTAGTAGCTATCGGTAAGTGCCAACGAGCAAGAAAAAAATGTAATAAGTTTTGAAAACTTTTTGAAACCTCATGCATTTGTGTCATATCAACAACCAACGGCGCAATAGTGCCTATTATCAAGCCTTCAAATTCGGTTTTTTGCGGGCTTCTTCAGGACTTCTAAAAATTATAAGATATGTCTAAATAATTATATCTAGAAATGTCTAAATATCACACTATATTTTTTTACGAAAGGATTCTGGTAAATCAATCGCTTCAGGAATCGAACCCCACATTTTCGGTTTACTAGTCCGTCGTGTTAACCACTTCACCACAAGGAACAACAACGCTAGTAACGCAGCCGGACAATGTTATGTAGATGGTAACTGATGGAGTTCCAAGGGCGATATTTTTCTCTATTGGTAAGTTGAACACCGTAATTTTTGGAACGCATACATGGTATTATGTGTAGATAAATGTAATAGAAATGCGTTCGGTGTGTAGATATATAGAAAGAAACAAGAGAAAAATAGCACATACAGCCCTTGGCGGGAACCGAACCCCACATTTTCCGTTTACTAGTCCCTCGTGTTAACCACTACACCACAAGGACCAACCACGCTAGTAAAGCAGCCGGACAATGTTATGTAGATGGTAACTGTAGGGGTTCCCAGGGCGATATACTCTACAACAGCCGGAAGCCAATGACTGTGGGCATTGCCATATTTAATTTCACAACCTAGTTTTTAATAATAGTGACGAGTAACCGAAAAAAGACACACCTGACAACTAAGATACTTACCAAAGTGAGTTTGTTCTGTGTTTTTCTCGATTAAAGTAATGTCATCAGCACTGGCACAAAGATACGGTATGTCGGGTTTACCAGTAATGCGTTCCTGCGCATTTGCAAAAGATCTTGTTCGATTCTCATAGTGTTCAATTTCAATTTCGTCATGAGGATCTGCAGCATTTTATAGACAGAAAAGTATAAGTTTCTACAAAAAGACGTTGCTCCTGTCCAGCAGATGCCACTAACTATTAAGCACACCTTTTCCGATTGCAAAATCACAAGGGCAACTTCACGTACATACCAGTATAAAAACTATCTGTTCACTTCCCTCTGTCAAAAGGAAACAAGTTATTCTATATTTCAATTACCTTAGCCGGCCAAAACATAACAAGTTTTGCAAAACTTACTGTTGTAAAAGGAATTACAAACATCATCTTACCTTTTTCAGAGAAAATAAATTATATACTAATAAAAACAAAACAAAAAAACGTTTTAATTTGCAATAAGTACCTTGTGCATCACTTCTATAATCTTCGTTTCTTAATACGTCATCCAACAGCCGGTAATCCTTAAACTCGTTCCTATCCATGTTCTCAGTGAGTTCATTTAAATCATCATCACTTTCAACAGTTCCTATGATGTCACGTGACTTGGCAAGGTCTTTAGTTGCTGATTCCCTGTCTTGTTGATTGTTTTTGTGATAATCAGTAAGCCTATGTTGCAAAGTATGCATTAGAAATTGTTCATAAACTTCTTAACTTGGTGAGTCCAGAACGACCTTAGTAACAACAAGAACTATTAAAAACCTAATTATATTTCATTAAAAATTAAAATATAAATGGCTTGAAATAGAACATGTGTATAAATGCCACTCGGAAAATATCTAAAAGAACGAGAACTCTGTGGAAAGTATAAGCTGTTAGTGAACCAAAACGCACAGTTGATTGGGAAAACTAGAACACAAACATAAAATATGTATAAAATGTGGACTGCAAGTCCAACTAGGTATTTATAGCATGGTGTTTAAGGCAAGGTATTTGCAGAATTGTGCTTCAATCATGGTGTAACATCATCCAAAAATATTTAAAGAATGCAGTTTGAACATTCTTTATTAATATATAATACACAAAAAAAATAAAAAAACAAAAAAACAAAAAACAAAACAATATCTCTTAGAACCCAAATCAATTCGTTTCTCCCTTACGAGGCATACACTGAAAATGCTACAACAAAAGTCATACCCTCTCCTGAAATGCGCGGAATAATTAGAATGTTACCGATTCCCAAAACTTTGTTACGGTTCAAGTCCCTGAGCTGATTTTTAAGTAGTGCTTTAGTACCAAGATTACCGATGAGTTTCAAAAATACCATAAACAACTACTTCGGTATATAAATTGATTATAAAATAACATTTAACGTATTACATGCCAAATGTATCTATGTCCAATGTAGGTGCAATACGTAAATCTTGTTTGTATTATGATATTTAATAAACTTACCACGGAGAAGAATTATTAGGTAAAGTCTCTCTATCGATGACCAAATCTCCACTATTTCCTGCACGTGAAGTTTCTGACTGGATGGAGTGGCTTAGGGAAAAGGTTTGTTTCGAATTGGACCTCAAAGAGGTATTGCGATAATCAAAGCCACTCTTAGTCACCTTGTGTCTGTTAGATGCTTCCGATGCGTGAAGACAACTCAGGTTGCCTTCGCTGTCAAATACCTTTCCTGTGGAAGGTTCCTGTGCGACGTGAGAAGTAGACCTTGTACTGCAACCGGTAGTTTGAATCTCACTTTTGGTAGCAAACATCCAAGATCGCTTACTTGTTTCTTTAGAGACACCTAAAACAAATCATGGGAAAAGGCGTAATTGCAACGAATCAAGTTTAAGTTAAAGGAAATGTCAAAATCTAGCACGAAACTGGGAAGGGCCGGGACCGATTTTAAAATGAATCGACTTTCTCGGGTGATTATTGACAAAACTTGCTGACCCTCCCGTTTGCCTGGGCCGATTATCTTTTGCTCCCCTAAAAAATCAACGATAATCGATATTGCAACATAGCTGATCTGAATAAAATTGTTATTGCTTCATACTTTATATATATTGTTATTGTTTTGTAGGATAAATATAAACATGGTTATGCTAGCTAAATTCTTTACAAGCCAAAAGGGCCATGGAGCCAGCGCATATCTCTTCTTGGTTTTCTAGTGTAGCGGGACACAATTGTACATTTAAGTACTTGTAATAGCTCCCAGCAAACATTGGTTCTCATCTACCAATCCCAGAAGGGTGGAAAACTGAGTTTGCTTTGGTAAAAAAGAGTGTCACAGCAACGAGGTCCAACTGGGGAGCTTGTGATCGGAAAGCAGAAACATATATATAGTATATAAAAATTCCCTAACATTATTATCATTAAACAATGTTTTGTAATAATCATTATTACCATTTGGTTATTATTTAAAACTGCAAATGTTATATTCAATTGTTTCGATAACATCACCTTTTTAACCCCCATTTACTCTCAACCCTCCCCCTTTGGACAACTCAAAATACTGTGACCGTCTCCATACCCATCCCCCTGTCTAGTGGCGCTATGAGCAAACCACAAACAGCAATAAACAAAACCAAACATTAAGAGTATTTAAAGAAATGAAGTAAAAGGTAAAAAGGATAATACATCAACTGTACTATTAGGTATATTTAAACAGCCGCTATACAAGTGTAACTACATAAGAATCCAACAACTTCGTGCGAAAACTATTTATTTGAACTAATGCTATACTTTGCCTTTTTTAACTTTTGTGATTCTTTCTTATTTTTTACGTGAACTAAAATATCTAATATTTAAAATCTGGTCAAATTGATAAAATTGTTCCGATTTAAAACAACAAACGTTTTCGAAGTAATTTAGTTCATCATCAAAGTTGCATTCTTGCTCAAAAATTGTGTTCCATTTAAGTGATTTCTATGCACTTTGGGAAAAGAGCCAGTTTATAAAACTTAATTGTTTTATATTACTTGAATTTTTACCAAGCGCTGTTTGGGAACACTTCTAACTGAAGATCTATTCCATCGAACAGTATTAACCCTTTCCCATCCAGGACTGGTTTTTCGAGTTTTTTGTATCAAAACAATCAATTAGCTTTCTCTAATCCATATTAGGCATTGCCATGGAAACATCC
>JAOTRI020098914.1:0-14446 GCA_028564885.2 Zoanthus sanctaehelenae | reverse complement strand
TTCGAACATCTATGGACTGGATGTATCTTGTATTTCTTTTTATGTATCCAAGCAGTTTGTTGGCACGCGAGGTCTGTCGAACGAGAGACAGCCAAACCTTGTCAAAGTTGTTGCTCAGACACCAACTAACGCAAAATTAATAAGGTCTTCGTTTTGTAGATCATTTGATGTCTGAGCAACTGTTTTGAGCCGGTTTTACCGTCTCTGGTTTCAAAGGATAGTAAAAAAAGTAGGTCTTTAGTTTTGTAGTTTGACCCGGCCTAATCTACAAGACAAAAACTCATTAATTTTGAGTTAGTTGGTGTCTGAGCAACAGCTTTGATATGGTTTGACTGTCTCTGGTTTGGCAGAACAGTTATAAATAGCTGGTCTTTGTTTTTGGAAACACCCAAAATTTACTACCTTCTCAAATACAATTATTCTCAAACCGTGAGTTTATTCTATACTAGAGCTTTTACTGTTCCTGCAGCTTCAAAAGAGACGACAGTTCATTCTTTCAAGCCAACAAGCTATTAATTTTAAATACAAGTAGCTCCAACTTGAAGAGTTACAAGTTAACAACCAGGGGCGGATACAGGGGGGTGAATTGGGTGAATTTTTACCCCCCTTTTCTTCAATTTTCTGGTACATTTTTTGTACTTGCCACTCTTCTTCTCCTAGAGCCACTGGTAAATTCTTTGTATTATTCACTCCCCCCTTCAAGAATTTCTGGATCCGCCACTGACAACAAATTGAGACCCCACTCAAAGGCAAGCTCACGCATAGCCCTGACTCCAAGAGATACGAGATAAAACTCCTTGCAAATTCAAAAACTGTTATTGTTAGTAAAAGTTGACAGTAAAAAAAGAAAAACTAATACCTTAACTATGTTGTTGGAGCCGCGTCTAGCGGCAAAATGAAGAGCTGTCAATCCATAGCAGGTTCTTCCTGAGACGTTAGCGCCATAATGGATCAAAATATAACAGCAATCCAAATTGTTATATTTAGTAGCAAATTGTAATGGACCAATCGTTATACCATGAGGCGAGCCTTGAATATCGGGATCTAAAAAGTGATACAATAACCTTTAGCTTGCTCTCGTGGAATTATCAATTGCTACATTTATTTCAGTGTTTCAGTTGCAAGTTTATGTATCCAGGTTCAGAAGTTTGTATTATTGTTGTGAGTTATTTTTGATATCAGGTTATTTTTGAAATTACCTAGGTTTTTTTTCAACCTAGATTATTTTTATTCGTTCTGTTTTCTAAGAACCCTCAACTTAGGGTTAGAATTGGTATTAGGTTTTAGATATTGTGGAATTAAGATTATGGCTTGGTTAGGGATGTGCTAGGTTAAGGTAAGAGTTATGTTATAACGAAATGAAAATAGTACCTCACATCGCAATTGTCACTGTAGCTCATTGGTAAGGACGGTGGAAATAAATAATTCTCATGTCAACTTTAGTAATATTTTCATTGCATTGTAGCAACTGAGTTCAAGTAGTAGAAAAAAAGAGGGAAAAAACAATTAATACAATTTGTATGTTTCAGTTGCAAGTTTATGTATCCAGGTTCAGAAGTTTGTATAATTGCATCCTAGAAATTTGACAAATTAAATGTTCGCGCGTAAAGCCCCCTTCCAAAATTACTTTTTTAATTTTTATTAGTCTCACACCAAAATATCCCGGCAGAATATCCAGCTGATAAAAATTACAGAAATGTAAATAGCAGCTGGCACATTTGCTTAAGCGCCCCTTGTCAATGAATGACAAACCATTAACTAATCGTGCCAAATTTCTGGTTAGAATCATAGTGCCAGTTGAGAAACATTTATTTGAATTTGGCTGGATTTATGATTTATTAGTCCTTTGTGATGGCCAAATTTTTCTCCAAAAAATAGAAATTTTGTTGTCTTTTGCCGCGTGAGGCCAGCCTTAAGAAAATTAGTTGAGGTATGGCGAGTACTGTCATGTGATCACCCTTTATGTAATATAATACGTATATGCCATTCCCACACCTCCGAGATTCCTTTTCTAAGAATTGATAGCCTTACGTTAGGCTTGGTTTTCAAATGATCTGTAACGGTCAAAGACACAGCTTTCCCTTTCGTAATCGTTAATGCATTTGAAACAGTCGATGCCATATCGTAAAAACGTGGAAGCCATCGGCTGTTTCAAATGGCAGCGACGGTTTACGAAAGGGAAACTTGCGTCGGTAACTGTCTGCTGTACGATTAGCGACCGTCTGCAATCGATGAGTCGCAGATACCACTCAAAGTGTTCCCATTTATCGTGCTGGCGATTGCAGACCCACAAACGTGAAGCCTATATTGTTGTATCATTTGCCCCTTTCCACACATTTTTTTACTTTAGTGGCACCTTATAGCTTTTGCAGCCTTTATTGTGTATACAACAATGATTCTGAATACAACTCATTACAGATTCGTTATAAACATTATCTATATTTTTCGATACAAGATATTTCTACAAGATCCCTCTCACTCGAACCAACCACCATATGATAGCTGATAGAGCTTTCACCTTGTCTGCTCCAAACTTTGGAACTCGCTCCCAGAAGAACTAAGGAATTGCAGCTCTGTTGAAACTTTTAAAGGAAAACTGAAAATGTTTTTATTTAAAAAATATTTTTAATGTTTTTTTAATTTATTTTCTATTTTTACTTGTAATTTTTAGTGTCGTTGAGATATCGGCACTTTAAAAACTTTATTATTATTATTATTATTATTATTATTATTATTATTATTATTATTATTATATATTTTATCTTTAATATATCAAGCTAAGTACTTGCTTTTTCATTTTTAATTTACTTAAAATGTTGGATAGCCTCGTCTTGATGTGCATTACTGTGGCAGCCTGATGCTGTTAGTGAGTTTTTGTGTGTCATTACTCATTACTACGTTGTGTGGCATCGCGAAGCGGTTCCAATCTAGACACAGAAAGTCAGCTTTTCCTCACCATAGAGTTTCCAGTAGCACAGTGTTTAGAGCATGCGACTAGATCACTAAGTTTGATGACGTTTTTACAAATAAGCATTTTGAACAACGACTTCGTTGGAGAAAAAAGTTACGTAGAGCAGCGGAAACCCTAAATTAAATAAAAATATCCAGCGAATTTAATTAAAAGAGCTACCTGCACCAGCTTCCAACAACATCTGTAAAATGTTTGTTCGTCCATACTGGGCCGCGTAATGGAGTGGGGAGAGCCCTGCTTGGTCGAGACTATTCAATTCTTCAGATGACAATGTCTCTTGTTTCATCACATGTGTGAGTTGCTCGATGTCGCCATCAATACAGGCCTGCATGTGTCAAGACAAATAAAGCTTTATTATAGGATACTTAATTGATGAAAAAGATCACAGCTAAACTTGTTTTTAAAGTTTATTACTGTGCTACCAGCTAGAAATTCGTTTGTTCAGTTTTTTAGTCAACCAGACAAAACGAGCATCCCACAATCCCTTGCAGGGGCATTTGTGTTGTGAAGAAAAGAGGGACCTGGGACAAAAGGTAGCCCAGTGAACGCTTCTAGAGCGTTTTGTTATATAAGAACAAACTGCAGTGCTGTGATGTGAGTAGAAGAGGGACCTGGAACAAAAGGTAGCTCAGTGAACGCTTCTAGAGCGTTTTGTTATATAAGAACAAACTGCAGTGCTGTGCTGTGAGTAGAAGAGGGACCTGGAACAAAAGGTAGCCCAGTGAACGCTTCTAGAGCGTCTTGTTATATAAGGACAAACTGCAGTGCTGTGTTGTGACAAGAAGAGGGACCTGGAACAAAAGGTAGCCCAGTGAACGCTTCTAGAGAGTCTTGTTATATAAGAACAAACTTCAGTGCTGTGTTGTGAATAGAAGAGGGACATGGAACAAAAGGTAGCCAAGTGAACGCTTCTAGAACGTCTTGTTATATAAGGACAAACTTCAGTGCTGTGTTGTGAGTAGAAGCAGGACCTGGAACAAAAGGTAGCCAAGTGAACGCTTCCAGAGCGTCTTGTTATATAACTATAAGACTGACAACCTGCAGTGCTGTGTTGTGAGGAGAAGTGGGACCTGGAACAAAAGGTCGCCCAGTGAATGCTTCTAGAGCGTCTCGTTATATAAGAACAAACTGCAGTGCTGTGTTGTGAGGAGAAAAGGGACCTGGAACAGAAGGTAGCCCGGTGAACGCTTCTAGAGCGTCTTGTTTATAATGATTTACCATCTACAAAGAAATCTTTCAAACTTATCAGCGCTTTTATCCTGGTTCAACTTGTTTTTAAGAAGATTAGATTGTCTCTTTTCTACACGGGTTGTGGAGGCTTCTACTCATGCAGCAATTCATTCACACTAATAATTTCATGGAAAAAGGAAATCAAACAATGCGCGCCGAATCGATCGCTGCTAAAAAACGGAAAACAAGAAAAATTTTAAAAAAACCTTTTAAAACTGAAAGTAATTTTCCGTTCTGTTTATGAGATAATATTTTCTTTGCAATTGCTGTGGGGTATATACATGCATGTCTATAATAAGCATTTTTCATTTTACAAGTACTATAAAAAAAAATCCGCCCCTTCAGTTACCTTAAAATCGATCACGTTATATCGCTCTATCTGTGACCAACCGGCACAACCGTGTATGCCGCTAAAAACTTTATACCTATAGCCGAGTCTTCAGAGAGTTCAAACCACTGCCTATATGAACAAAACGTTTTTTAATTGAGCTTTTACTCCAGCGAAGGTTGTCCTTTACGAAGGTATATACTCAAGGTATTAAAAGCGGACTGAGCTTACTTCTCAAAGACAGTTTTTAATTAAACGTTTTTTCTTTTTAAAATATTTCCTCATGTACAAATTTTTGTGTTTTCTAATTTATCATATTTAAACTCGATATTTATATAATAATAGTATCAGTGAAATATCTACGAGTGGAATGAGAAAATCTTATAATACAGGTAAGTTTGAGTTCGGCTTCACTGAATTACCTTTTAGAAAAGGAAAAAAAATCAAATTATAAAATGAGCAAAACAACACATTCTCCTTCCTTTACAAGAGCTCACCGATGGCTCTTAAAATACCTCTATGGGCTATGAAAGTTTAACATTGTTATTCTTTAAATTTTTTATTAAAGGATTTACCGTGCTACCGCATTTGTAAGGGTACGAGCAACAGTATATTTAACCCAACATCTCTACAAACACAATCGCAATAAATTTCGGCCTGTTTTTTGGGAATATTATTTTTTCATTGGAAGATCTGTTATATAACAACGAAATGGCAAAAAATTTAAAAACATGCTTTACTCATATATGAAAACTGAAGCTTGTCTTGTGATCAACAAAAAAATATGAATGAAATCAGTTTGCTGAAACGCAGTATTTTACGAAAACGTACCCTTCTTCACAAGCTAGAAATCCCCGCTATTTTGCCATTAAAGAACGCTAAAATCTGTACGTCTCGACCACTTCTTGTAGTCATTATCAACAGTAACTATATATGCAAATAAAATGAAAACTTGGGTCTTTTTAAAAAAACTTAACAAACGTTATAGAAATATCCTCATGGGAACATTTCATAAATTAGACAATCCAATTCAGTCGTGCAACGCTTCGCGATTTTAAAATGTGATGCAAGCGCTACTATGTTGGTTCACACAGAGGCATTTCTACCAACGGATAAAGAAACAAAAGAGCCAACTTCGGAAGACGCGTGAGCGAACATAATTTGGACATAAAAGACCTTTCCAAATACTTTTAAAATCTTGAAGCGTTGCACGACCAAATTGCAATTGGATTGTCTAATTTATGAAATGTTAAACATAAAGTTAAACAGTCCATCACTCAGCATTCAATCAGACTCTATAAAAGCTAAAATGTTCCCCTGAGGACATTTCTATAACATTTAAGTTTAAAGATCGCCATTTTCATTTTATTTGCATATATATTCACATGCAGGCAGCCCAAGCTCTAATTATGTACAACAACTAATATATTTACTGTCGTCATGACCACAACTAGTGGTTGAAACGTACAGTTTCTTCCGCGACGATTTATTTTTATATCTACATGTTTTAAAACGTCGTTATTAACAAGATTTTGCCATTAATTGTAAGAACTTTAGAAGCTATAAGGTTCAGTTACGATTAACAGGAGTTTGTCTCGCATATTCTTAGTCCTTTCACTAAAAAACTTCCTCAAACGGCTTGCAGTGCTGTCATCTGTCTTCTGCACACAGAAGAACATGTTCTTGGCTCTTTGACAAATTCTTCTGAAGATTCCGGATATGATGTGATTAAACACCAAAGGGGCGCAATGCCTCTTGGTTGGGTGTTCCCGTTTAATGAGCACACTGTCATTCACTCAATGAAGAACTCAGCTCCAGTACCAAACGTCAACACCAAATTATTTGTCTGCGTGTAAAATTTATCCTTTCGAGCTTGTGGAGAGCTATCGAGATAGCTTAATGACAACTCCCCAAAGGGGCTTTTCGGTGTCATGTTAAAAACCTCCCTCTTCCCCATTTAAGAATCCCAACTTGTTGGAGGCAAACCAGTTGGCTGTTTACAAAGCTCAGTAAATTTATCCCTGGGATCACCGAGAACAAATTTATTCAGTGGTCAAAGTCGGGGAATCGAACCCGGGTCTTCCGCATTCAAAATCCAAACTCGGGCCATTGCGCTACGCTGCCCACATTGAGGAATCGAATTGACAGGCGTAAACAATAGAAAATTTCTAACCGATTTCCGATCCTCTCAAGTTTGGGAGGAG
Source organism: Zoanthus sanctaehelenae (assembly GCA_028564885.2). NCBI lineage: Eukaryota > Metazoa > Cnidaria > Anthozoa > Zoantharia > Zoanthidae > Zoanthus > Zoanthus sanctaehelenae. The sequence goes on along the minus strand of JAOTRI020098914.1, from coordinate 7,713 downwards.
CATTCATGCATTTGTTAAATGGTCGTCACGAATGCTTTGATTCGGCTGTAAATGAAAGAAGTTCAATATGTCACGTGATATCTCAGTACTCGGTACATGACTTCGGCAAACCAGCACATGAGGTTGATTACGCATACAAAATATTAATCAATGAACAACAGTCAAGATACAAGGCAGCTCCCTGACACAGTATGTTGTTAACTCCTTACTCTGCGAGCTTACCACAGGATACCTTTGATTGATAAACTGTTTCTGTAGAAGCAGCATTCCACTTATAACTTTTATGATACGCAGATGCACATTTTTAATTTTCAAAACTTTGATATCAATTAAATGTGCTAGGTATTGCCATTGAAATACTTTTAGTACAAAGATCTTTCTTGTGAACTTATTATACCTTGGCCATAAAAAGTAGAACTTCTTCTTCATCTGTGTGTTTTAACAAAGTATTTAGATAGTGGCTACACATTGATACTATGCGTTTTATTTTCTAGTTATAAAAATCTCTCACTCATTCTCGAAGTTAAATTTTGAGGTGAAAGATAAGTTTAACACTTTAAGATTTAATTATATAACTAAGGACGACACGAAAAATCTTATATGGCTCCAGTATTACGCGCTTACAAAAACTGTATTAGAACAATGACACTCAAATGTGCTGAAAATTAGGATCATTTCAAGAACATGCTCAGACTGAGGCTAAGAAAATGTGAACATTTTTCTTGTCGAAACTTTCATAAAATCTAAGATGCACCGCTTCACGTGTTTCACTATAACTACTATTGTCTTAAATGATACTCGTACTGTATTCATGGATGTTAAAGAATATTTTCAACTGCTGCACATGTATCTTTCAACAAAACTGTAAAAGAATTAACAAAGAAAAACTTCAAAGTTCTTACAGAAACAAGAACAAGATGAAAAATAATGAGTCTGAAGGTGAAGAAGCCAAAAACTAAAATCAATGATCCTCGACAAAATTTCAGTGCTGGTTCATTTTGAAAAGCGTAGTGACGATGATTGCTGATGAGACTGGACCTGAGGTCTTTCAAACATTAATTTTTAACATGTGTACAAATATTGTGAACATAATATAATATATTCAAATCTCTTTGCATGTTGATATCGAAAACAAATACCACTTGCATTGAGGAAATTTTATTTTCAAGTATTTTTTGTCAATCTTCATATTGTTTTCTTTTCGTCATTCATTTTATTGTGCCTTGAGTCATGACATTGCAAATGTAATCCATTGAAATAATCAAAAGTATACACAACTCCTGCTGAGTGCTGCAAAATTTAAACCAAAATATTGTCAGCTATAATGTTGAATTTATTCTCTAATGAATAAAACTGTTCTTCAATATATATATATATATATCGCTCTTCTCCTGTTTTCACGGTATTGAAAGACACAACTAAAATCAATATAAGAATTTAGCTTGCTCTTGCAAGTTATCTATAAAGTCGTGTATTTTTATGACTATTTGAGAACAAAAACTGTTTTAAAAAAGATTGTTAAAAGTTTACTTTATAAGTCGGATTAAAGTCTATAAACGTTTAGTATGTCGAAATGATTTTAAGAAAGACTGTTTTAAACATTTCAGATGAAACTTAGGTTAGTAGCAGATTTTTCGATTTTAAATATAATTGGGGTAACTGTAAAGGTCTTGGTTCAACTAGAATGGTTTTCATTGTGTTTTATTCGATTCTTATATTATAAAATCTAAATACAAATAGTTCTCATAAAACTCATGTATTATCACTCTGATAGGGTTTTGAAAGTGCAAACAATGTACTTTAAAAGTTCAGTTTGATTTTTTCCTATTTACCGTTATTGCTTAAGTTGACACGAAAAGCTACAGAGAATCCTTTTTTAAAGTAATTCTGGTACCAAACTTTTCTCTCTTATTTAGTTTACGTGCCGTATGCATAAAAATCAAACATTCTTTTAAAAATATTTCAAACTAAGCAAGCACCATACCCTATGGATAAGGTTTGTTATGTTCTCAAGTGAATTCATTGGAAACCCGCCTCCTTGAAAATATCTAGCTGGATTTTCCAACTTTATGCCTTGTAAAGACGATCTTTCTTGATTTACTTCACTGCCTCTATATTTGCTTGGTTCTAAACTAGTATTCCAAAAAGACTTTTGAAGCGACTTCATTTGGCTTTTTTAGCTGACTTCCAAGAAGTCTGACCTTTTTAATGCTTACATAAAGCGGTGAATGTTTACCTTTTTTGACAAAGCTTTTCACTGCTATTTTTTCAAATAAACATCTGATAGCTTTCAGCCACTAAAATGACTCTCTTTGGACCCTTTGGCTAAATGAAGAGCTCCTAATGTTTGTTTATCTTTAGTTCCTGTTTATTTGAATAAGAATGTATTTCGTATTAACATTGATAACAAAAGATGAAGTATTATCAATTGTTTGTTTCACACGATCGTAAAATTGCAGAGCTCAAACATACTGAATAGCAAAGAGTGTTTGAATCTAACACCGACCATTGCCTACATAATTATTAATTAATAAGCGGTGATCAGACAAAAACATCCTTTCAATATACAGAACACCAATATGAGAATATCACTTTTACATACGCAAAAACGTATATGCAAAAAGTACATTATCCCACTTACATAGAACTTCTTTCTCGTCTATGATCAGCAGCGAGGTGATTTTGTCTGAACAGGAAGAAACCGCAATCTCGCCGGTGGTCAGCGGACAGGTAATTTCGTCTGTATTTGAAGAAACCAAAATCTAACCAGTGATCAGCGGCCAGGTAATTCTGTCGGTATAGGAAGAAACCAAAATCCCGCCGATGATTAGGGGTAAGGTAATTCTGTTTGTATATAGGAAGAAACTCAAAATCTCGCCTGTAATCAGCGGCTAGGTATAATTCTCTCTGTATAGGAATAAGCGTAAATCTAGCCGGTGATCAACGGGAAGATAATTTCAATGTACATCAAAGAATTGGATCTTATATTAGAATTTTTAAGTGATTATTTATGATTTTAACTTCGTGCAAAGAAAAAATTGACAATAACTTAAAATGTTTTAAATTTCATTTCATTTTTTGTGTTTAAATGTTTTTGTAAAGAATCTGATACAAGCACTGTTTTGAACAGTTTGCCCCTAATATCCCCGATCATAACAAATCCCATTACAAAAGGTTTGCTACATGGGCAATCTTTTCCCTCTTGTTTTCAATAGTAAAGCATATCAAAACTCACTGAAAACATCATTTAAAATTTAAATTACGTACATACATTTTTTGTAATATCCGGTTTGCATTGTTTCTTGAACAACAGGGCGCTTTATGAAATTCAGGTTTTTAGTTGAAACACATCTGCCGATTATTTTTTAATTCAAATCAAAGGCTAAATAAGCAAAACGCTCTTGAAGCGTTCATTAGGCGAACTTTTGTTCCTGGTCCCTCTTTTACTCACAACACAACCTAGTAATATAAGAAATTGTTCTTTTAAAAATTGATAAATTATACACCTTGGTGGAATGAATTTTATGCCGACATTTTCGGACTAGAGTCTTTTTGTCGGAGCGAATGAATGAAAAACAAATAAAGAGATGATTTTATTGTAAAGCTAATGAAGATGACACAATGAGATGAGTATGCGAAAACCATGGGAAACAAAAGGATGGATATGTGTGAATAAAAAGTTAACACAACAAAAACATATTTAACAAAAAAGACTTTTTTTTTGTTTTCCGGGACGATAGATGGTTAACAGAAAGTGAAGCGTTCATCTATCCCGTGGGGATTGAGATTGCCCAAAGAGAGAATTAGTGGCATTTCATTAGACTTGCGACAATCGTTACCACGTTGACTAAAGAAAGACAGAATGTCAAAATTAGAAATATAATGAGAATTCAAATGGTGAGACATTCTTGCGAATGTTATAAAGATGATCTCTGATGCAATCACCAAAACGGCGGCCAGTTTCCCGGATGTATAACTTTTCGCAATGAGAGCATTTAACGTAATTAATAGATAATATTAGTATCTCCCAATTAGTGGTCTGATGCAAATCTAGCATTTTTATTGGCTACGCTACTAGAAGACTATTAGTAACAGTCATCGAGTAGCCAAATTCGCACGCTTTCTTTCGTTTTATTCCCAAATAATTCTTTTTTCAACTTGCATTTGCTAACTTTATTATTGATTTACCTGTCCGACTAGTTGGGTGATACTAAAACAACAAGACCCTTCGCCCTCAAGGGCTACGGGTGTAATTGTTATTTTAATTAGAAGAACTGTTTCTGTAGAAACACCGACGCAGCTTGACTAGTAAGAAATTAATGAACCATTTGCGAGTTGAGCTGACAGGAGACACCTCATGCAGCTTATCAGCGGAACAAGCTGAAGAATTAAAATCACAACTACAAAAAAAGATTACTAAATAATGACTTTGCAGAATAAAATTGCTGACTGTATGGTTTCAAGGATATCGCTCTCAAAGAAACGGGTGAGTTAATCTTTTATTTAGCAATTGGTCTTAATTATAACATACTTGTTCCTAATTATAACAACATTTAGCAACAATATTAATTGCTCCAAAATGTAAAAATACAAAATATAAAAAGATTCTAACGTAACAATTCTTAGTCCCAAAAGTAACATAAGTCCAAATTATTAAATACCTCGTCCAAAATGGAACAAAATTAATATTGTAACATAATTTGGACCAAATTGATCATGAATGTAACACCATTTGGTCCTAAATGTTACATCATCTGGTACTAAATGTTACATCTGGTCCTAATTGTTACATTTGGTCCTAAATGTTACATCATCTGGTCCTAAATGTTGCAATATCTGATCCTAAATGTTGCAAATTTGGTCCTAAATGTTACATCACCTGGTACTAAATGTTACATCTGGTCCTAAATGTTCATTTGGTCCTAAATGTTACATCATTTGGTCCTAAATGTTACATCATTTGGTCCTAAATGTTACATCATTTGGTCCTAAATGTTACATTATCTGGTCCTAGATCCTAAATATTACACCATCTGGTCCTAAATGTTAAAATATCTGGTCCTGAATATTGCAACATCTGGTTCTAAATGTAAGCAAAAGTCCTAATTGAAAAAATACTTGGTCCTACCGAGTGTAGCAATGCCACAGGTAGCCCAAGCTCCTGATACGAACAGTATTGAATAGCCTATGTTAGTGTCAATTTACAGTAAATATATGGGATTTTATATGGACTTAATAAAACATTAGTTCCTTACCTTAAATCGCAATAAAATACACTGAAACTTTCATTGCGTATTTATGAATCCCTCCTATATATACCGTGGCTGAGTTTGAGCGAGTTTTGTTCAGTTTAATTTGACTTTCCCCCACCAGTAATAAGAGAAGGAAAGGTAGGAGACGGGGTTCCTCAAAAGGCCTTCCAACAACTCAAAACAAAGAGCATTTTCGCATGGACTTCCAAATCTCATTGAAATCAGCAACTTTACACAGTCGAGGCCACAGGTCTGCAATCGATACTTTTTCTGAGTCACCAGCCCGCTCGTTTTTCGGCAAAACCACAACCAAACGATGCCATTTTACCCGCGGTTGTCAAAACCGTGGCCAGCAAGCAACAGCAAATCCGTTAAAAACACGGCCTTGCCGTTTAAGAATTCTTTTTCATTAAAAATTTATTCTAATATCAACTGACCAAACAGCAAAACATTTTTCATGCACACTTTCAAACATACATGTCATTGATTTTAGTTAAGATAGACGTGTGTTTAAACTTTACTTCTATTAACTCATTAAAATTGCTTTCACCTCTGTTCAATTTAAAAGCATTTAGGATCTATCAGTTGCTCAGTTTATACAATTCGGATAGCTAGATTTTATTCTACTACAAAAACGCATTTACCTTGCCGATACGATTTCGTTGCGGAATTCGTTGTATTTATAATTATATAACAGCAAATTATCAAACAATTTGTACCTTCAAATGCGTCTTGACCATACACGCGATTTCCTTCAGAAATTTCACAGAAACATCTGACTTATTTCAGGCCAAGAGTTGAAATGTCCATGCATGTTATATGCCTATTTAAAAAGGCCTTTTCCAAGTTCAAATCTCCCGCTCAACAACACATTCAAAACGATGCCGTACCTAAGACGCTGTGAAAAATTTCCATCTTCTATCCCCATGACAACCAAATGTCATTGCCACTGAACACTACTTGCTCATTGGTGGAAACTATAATAGGTGCTCGTCCACTGACCCAAACGATCTAAATTATTCTACGTTAGAAATTGTAGCGGATATTTTAAAGGTGCATTTCTATTTATACTATAAATAATCATTTCTATCATTCTGCGTTAAAAAAGAAATTGGTTAGTTTTCATTTCCAAATAATATAAAAGATATTGTAAAATAATATAGCATCTTACAGGCATATTTTATAACAAAAACTTTATAAGAACAACGAGCAAGGCTCAAATTGGCCAAAGTAGGTGAGGGTGAGGCACCAAATATCTATGACGATGTGTTAAATAGAGAATTCACAAAAACCCACAAAGAAACTTAGCACCACAATATAAAACGCAAGAAGTCTCGCGGAGTTTCACATTTATCATAAAATGTGAGGAGTGCATTGTTTTACAATGCCTTGATTGCTCTGTTATGTTTTTTGTTTAATTTGAGCTGCGTACTAAAAATAAGAACAGAATTAAAAACAACTTGACGTAGAAATCATTACAAAATTAAGAATAATGAACCTAGGAAATATTTAACAGTTCTTTTAAAGAACAGGCTCAACGCACTGGTAACAGGTCTCGGTGAGGTTAGCAAGTGCCACCAATGTTCTTCTCATAAATGCCGAGTAATGCCTACCGTCTAACAACAGGCTCTGTCACTGAAGTCGCATGTCACGCGTCCCCGTCATCGTAGCCCCTGGGAATGCTTCAGCAGCCGAGTAACAGCGGCGAGAGGCGAGTGTCCGGCGCCTCTAAATAACCGGAACCCGTGCGCTAAGGGAAGGAAAACCCCTACAGGAAACCACTGGCCCTCCAGGTTGGGGGTTGGGCTTGGGGCCAATCACCCCATCCCATAAAACCAGAATATTACAGAAACCACAACTTATACAGAAATCTTCAACCACCTGGATAAAAGCACTGTGACCTATGACGTACCAGACGACTCTTACATCCATTGGGAACGACATCTCATGACGAGTCAGGATCAAACCAGTTCTGGAGCCCCGAATCCGAGACGGTCACTGGCTAGTCCAAAATACCTAATCAAAATAGCCTGTTGGAATGTTAGAACTTTACATCCGATTGGAAAAACAGCGGAGTTAACCAATGAAATGAGGAAATATAGCATCGACGTTTTTGGAATAAGCGAATGTAGATGGACTGGTTTTAGAAGACTCAACAAAACACAGGAGAAACAATACTATATTCTGGAAGGGACGGTAACAAACATCAAGAAGGTGTGGCTCTTGTACTGAGCAAGAAAGCCAATGCAAGTCTTATTGGCTGGGAACCGATAAACGAAAGACTGATAAAAACTTCAAAAAGATTCCACTCGAAGTTTGTAAAAATGACGATAATTCAGGGTTATGCACCAATTAACGACGCCACAGAAGAAGAGAAAGAATTATTCTTCTTCGACAGAGATCAGATTCTTTTTAAAGGCCTCTAGATTAGCTTCAATCTTCCTCTGTTTCTCATTAGATG
>JAOTRI020098903.1:0-14446 GCA_028564885.2 Zoanthus sanctaehelenae | reverse complement strand
GTTTCTTTCAGCAAGTAAGCTCAAATGCTACCTTCAAGCTTCATGATGCCATCCAGTAGTGAAGAGAGGCAAAAAAGACTAGAAAATGAGCAAAAATCCACTTTTAACGGCTGCTACTGCAGCAACAAGACACTTCAACGACGCCATCACCTCATCAACTGAAAACACAATACCTGGGCACTACACAATGTGGGATGTTTCCATGGCAATGCCTTATATGGATTAGAGAAAGCCAATTGATTATTTTGATACAAAAAATTGTTCAAAATGGCAAAACCTCCCAGTAGTCAGAGGGTTAACAAACATCTTTACAACAAGATACAGGAATCTCGTAAAAGATGTTTGTTTGAATTCCCGAACTTTGCAATTTATGGAACTTGCATTTGCAAAAACTAGATCTACTGAATTATTAACAGTAAAAGGCTCTAGTACTAACTAATTACGTTTAAGAGAATTTAGCAAAGTTGCTCTAAGTTTTGAATATGATTGAAATACCAGCTTCAAAAAAACTTCCTTTGTTAAAGACAAAACTAACATTTGGTTCAATTTTAGTATTGCACGAAATTTGAAATTAAGGACACAGTCAATTAACTTTTAGATTCCAAATGTGTCCTTTGCTGTTCAAAAAATAGTAAAATGTAAGTTCAATTTCTGTTCCAAAAGGCTTGTGTTATCTACATTTTCCTCATAGTCTCAAATGACCATTGTGTTTTATCAAAGGCTAATATATGGCTTAGGCTTCTTTATTTGTTAACTATTATATTTCTTTGTCATTTTTATAGTACTTTCCATATTATTTAATCACCTAGTATCTTTTTATAATCCTACCTTACAAAAATTAATGTTTATATTAACTATAACTAGCTAGCTAAATCCTTTACGAGCCTAGTGGCCCATGAAGCCGGCGCTTATCTCCGGTTTCTGTAGTGTTAGCAGATGAGAGTCTTTCTCCCCCTGGACGGGTCACTAGTCCATTGCAGGTTAGCTCCTAGCAGACGCTGGTAGTAATTTACCTTCCCCAAAAGGATGGAAAGCTGAATTGGCTTAGGAGGAAAAGAAGGTCACAAATAATCTAATCTCAGCAAAGTGTCGGTATCAAACTGGGGACCTTACCAACTGCACCAAATATGTCTGTCCTTAACTATAGCAGTCTGAAGCAATTAGTTCATGAACTATTTTCAGACTGCCAGTATCATTAATTATTTCATGTGTTGATTAATAATTTATACATGAATATGAGATACAAACACATTTATTATTGTTGTTACTGTGTTCATATATATATTAAACACAGCAAATGTCTGAGTGCTCAATAGAAAAACTGGAGCAAAATATACATATTTTATAATAATACTTTGACATTAATAACGTCTAAACGTTTTGTTAGTAAGTAGTCTAGCATAACTACGATTTTCGTTATCGTTCATATTCCCTAAATAAGGGAATAAATAATAAAAATAAATTCAGCATGACCAAACTGTTACTGCTGGAGCTGTTAAATAAATCAAATGAAATAGAAAACAAACCTCGTTATTGTAAGAATCACAAGAAATATCTGTTCTGTTCTCGATATTTTCAGTTGGTGGTTCTGAGTCTTGCTGTTGTTCCTCGTTATCTGAAATGTTACATACTGCGTTACCAAAACCGTTAGCTACATAATCTTGTGAGCTATGATTTGATTCTGAGTATGACTCTTCCAATTTCTTCGGAAACAAACAATTTGGACTCAGTTTTTTTATCGACACCCTAAGAGAGTTCATTTTGTGAATGTCAAATTTCAGCCTGGGCTTTGAAAAAGGGCTGTATTTAATATGGTTAATACTCGTACTATAACTTTGACAGTCCTTCTCACAGTACTCCTCATCTGAAGAAGAGTTTATCATAATCGTAGGATTATCATCAACACTTTCTTCTTCCCCGTCGCTTATAAAAATCGGCTTCTCTTTTGTTCCCATTATTGCAAGCATAGCCAATAAACACTTAGTTTAAATAGTAACAGGCTGTTCGCTACTTGCGATGTTTGACAGGTGGGAATTCTGGACCAATTCTGGATACCACTTGAGAAAACACTTTCGCCATATGCAATATGCATGTCGCCATGTTTTCATAACTCGGACTAGTGGCATGGCGCGCAGTCTCGACCCGGCGAGACAAATCGTACCGGAAAAAAAAAAACTTGTAGTGGAGGGGTAAGTATTGAGAATTTAAGACCATCGATGGAGCTGTCCTAACAGCCTGTGATAGTGTCCTACAGAGGCAATCGCTAGGACACACTCATCTATCTGTATCCCACCTCTGACACCAAGTTGTCCTATCAGTGTCCAACAAACGTATAATATTATAATAACACACATGAACTCCCAAAATCCGACATGTTGGTTTTGGCCATGTGCTCCACTGAGTCACGTGTCGGGGGAGAGGCTGCTGACCAACAATGGTACTAACTTTTATTCTAGTTCGTTTGTTTTTTTGTTTTCTTACTTTTGAAGAAACAGCATTTAGCTCTTTATACTTTTGTATTGCAATTTTTCCGCAATCTTGATGTCCTCTAGATATAGCAAGTTTAAAAAAAATACCGTTAGTTGAGCAGGCACATTCCCAGCCCCGTGACACCACAGGTAGCCCAAGCTATATTGTGACTAACACAATAACTGATCACATTTTGATTTTATAAACTAGCGGTTTCTATCGAAAGTGAAGTGCAGTGGCGTAGGAAGTGGGGGGGGGGGGAGCACCAAATGTTTTGGCCCCCCACTTTTTGGCCATATGAAAAAAAATTATATATTTGATAATTTAAGGGAAATGCAGGGTAAGTCACCATTTCTGGGTCTTCAAAGTCCACGTTACGTAGGCCTACAGGGAAATTATTAACAAACTCATTTCAAACTATTTCTTGTAGATCTCCAATTTTGTTACATTGCACACCGTCAAATATAAAATTGAAAAATTATATGCCTTTAACATTTTTCAATACCAAACACCCTACTAAAATTTATATCAACTATAGAGTAACATAATTAATGTGCAAAACATGACATCAAGGTAAAAATGCTGGGTGTTAAAACATTTGACTGTTAAGTTTGCCAAAACTGGAGTTGGCCCCCCCACTTTGAATTAGCTTCCTACACCTCTGAAGGGCTGTGATATCTGAACTGCAAGATGTTTTTGTATGGATGAAAAGTGTCAGTCATTGTTTATAGCCAATCCTACTGCATGGATCAAAAGTTTAGTCCAAAAATAAAAATAGATTAAAAAAAACATGAAATCAGTATTATATCGAACGAATATATATAAATTTATTAATTTAAATAAATATCAGTGATTTTGTCAGTAGCACTAGAAAAATAAAGTATGAAAAAAAATCTGTTGTGTGGTTTGAAATGTTAAAGCTGAAAGTAAGATTTCATCAAGAATGCTGATTTAAAGTTTTTTATTTGTTCCCAGTGGCCATAGCTCAAGAATGAATGGGATCTACACCAGATGCTTGATGGTCAGCAGATCTTCTCTTCAAGCACATCAGATTCATTTTAAGGATGGCAATGTTGTGATTGCTCACACTACTATTATATTATTCTACCAAACTACTATACCACTTTTTTCCTATATACCTATTTAGAAGTTAAGAGTAACTTTTTAATTTTTGTAAACTGATTTTTATATCACTATCAAAAATTAGAGTATGAAGTAAGTTTCATTTTTGAAAAATAGATATCAATACATTGTTTTCATTTTTTCATGATTTGGATTACATCTTCATCATTCATAACATGGTTAATTCCAACCCTCTGAGGGCTATACTTTGTACTTGTACCCCATACAAGAGCATACTTGAATATCTCCACAATACTTCTGTGTATTACATGACAGACATGCTCTACAGTGGCATTACGACGTAGAATTAGTGCATCACTAAAGTCAGGAGGTTGACCTCGTTTCTTGGTGTAAACTCTTATCAAAGCAAGATGATCCCAAACTTCACTGACAAGGTAATCTAAGTTCAGTTCCATTTCACAACTAATCACAACTGAATATTGCAGTCGGGCCAGACGATCAACTTCTTCAATGGAGATACAATCAATCTTGTTATAAACATAGAGACATGGTAAATAAACTCGGTTGTCGCAAATGACATCAATGAACTCATCTGCAGTGGAATCTTCTCTAAAAAGAACTTCTGCATTAAAGATCTTATACTCATGCAAGATCAACTGCACCAGCTTTTCACTTAGATGTGTCAGAGTGCAAGTTGCATTAAAAGTAACTCCTCCACCTTTTTTAACTTTAAAGTATATATTTGGTTTCCTAGCATTGAGTCGTATTCCACACGTCTCGAGTTCTTTTTCAAGCAATCTTTTCTGGACATCTCCTTTGGCTGCATCGAGCATGATTATGACCAAATCTGACGTACGAGCCACAGCTATGACCTGTTTGCCCCGCCCCTTCCCCTGAGAGGCGCCTTCTATGATTCCAGGCAAATCCAACAGCTGAATATTGGCACCGTTGTAGTCAATTACACCAGGAATGCACGTCAAAGTCGTAAACTCATACGAAGCAGATTCACTTTTGGTTTTTGTTAACTTATTTAGTAGGGTAGACTTTCCAACGGAAGGAAAACCTATCAGCGCCACCCTTGCATCTCCAGATTTCATGACATCAAACCCTTCTCCTTTTGATCCAGCTGACTTAGGAGCTTCGAGCAACTGAGAACGATACTTTGCGAGCTTCGCTTTTAGCAAGCCTAAATGGTACTCTGTGGCTTTGTTTTTTTGAGTTCGAGCAATTTCTCGCTCAATCTCGGCAATTTTATCCAAAATACCCATTTCTGAACTTGGAAAGTTAGCCTACAATACGTTAAACTGCAAAATTTATCAGCCACGTTTCAGAGAAAAACTGCGTCCGCGCTTTCATTTCCAGCGGATTCATGATTACACCGTGCGCATTGAGAGAAAAAACAGATGTGTGACTGCGTGATGGCATCGAAAATGCGCGGGAATGCTTGATTTAAATTACTTGCTTCTAAAGTAATTCTTATGATCTAAATTTTTCATACATTTAATGGGATTATCTTTCAGTTTTATGCAATTTGACCATTGTATTTAAAACTTGATTATGGGTGAAACAGAAAATAGTGCATATGCGCAAGACTTCGATCCCAATGCCGATCCAACGGAGAGACGAAGAATTCGCTCGGAGTATAGAAACTTGATTACACAGGTTCGAGGTAAATTGTTTTTGAATTTGGTAAAATTTCCGTAATGGGGCCAACTATTGTTTAATCACACAAACTAAGTCTTAATCAGCCCAAACTTTAGTACTCATATACGCTATGAAACTGTATACATAAATAAGTAGGCCCAAATACGGAAAATATGCCATCTGTGGTACTAACTGAAAATCATAAAGGCCAAACATTTAGAAGAGTAGTGCCTTAGTTGATCTTTACAGCTGCTTCGTTTTATTAAAACGCCAAGGTTTATCTCTCATGTATGGCATAGCCAACATACAGGCTCAAGAATAACTATAGAATACTCTGTCACTCTCATTAATATAGTTCAGCGCATTTATTATTAGAGAATTATGAATACGCAGAATAAATCACCATGACATTCCAGACAGCTGCAGGGTATTCAGTAGTTGTACCCAGGCTCAAGTTTCCACAGCCCCCACACTGCCGCCTGGTTTAATAGCCTAGTTGGTTAGGTGCTGATCTACTGTGCAAAAAATTTAGGTTGGATTCATTATTCTTAAAACCAGCAGCAATGATAAATTAGTGAAGTGCGTTTGATAGTTTTTAAAGGTTGGATAGGATAGTTATTTTTCTAGCACTGTACTAAAGGGATTTAACTTAGTCCTGAGTGTAAAAACAGTTATTAATGCAAAAACAAGAAGTCAAATAATAAACTGTTGTGAAATTTCGCTTACATGATGCACTGGCCAAAACGAATCAGACCCAGACCCTCTCGAGGAAATCCAAGATGGCATTGATTTGGATCAACCACAAAGTCGAAATTTTTTCCACCCGCGCAAGGTTATGATTGCATTTTCTAATGTCGAATGCAATTAATTTCATAATTTAATTTACGTTAATTAGATCTTTCTATCACTGAAAGTTGTGTACTAATATAAGTAGGTTTAAACAATGTTACCAGTACGAAGAACTTGCCTATAACAAAGCTTTGCATGGAACATGGTGTTAGATAACGTGAAGATGCTATTTTGTAATTTTTAAGCTATCTTATCCACTTTTTCTGCCTTCTGTAGATAATCGTCATGATCTTATTAGACCAGAGTCTGATGGCCTACACAGGGCTTTGGATAGAGCAGAAGAACTCCACAAACAAGGTATTATATATTTATTCATATTATCTAGATGGGACCCCACCCTCTTATATTTGTCAAAAATCCATGTCTTCGTAACCAGAACTTTTAGGTGCAGAAACAAGGTTCGAATTTTTGAAAATTAAAGTTGGCCCATTTCAATTGACTCCAGTCAACTCCTGATATTACAGGCACCCTTGGATCCATAATAGCAACTTAGTACTTAATCCTCTTCACTCCTACTGGAGCATAGGGCCTCCACAATAGCAAGGTGCAGGAAAAAAATTCCCCAATTTTACTTTTAAAGAAAACCTCTATAACTCAGTACTGCCACGCTGCTTTATTCTTGCTTTAATTTAACTTAATTATTTATTGACTGATTTTATGAAAATACAACTTCTAAGTGGTTGTACATGTTAAATGTCAAATAAGTTGTTTAACCTTAACTACAAAATTAATTAATTTATAAATCATACAGAGTTAAAAACTTCAAAATCTCTTTCAAGGTTTGTATCTGTCAAAACTTGGCTTTTTGATGGATGTAAAGGGTAGCTTACTATTATTTTGCCAAATACATGAATTTATATGGCACCAATTTTTTAAAAAAAAACAGGTCAAAAGTGTTGATTATAACAAGATAAAAACAATGGAAATTTTACTTCGGACCAGGTGAAGTGTCCATATATCAGTAATATTAAGCATCCATTATAGCAAGAGCTATTTTCATATAATTCTTTATGGTTTCAGCCGGGGATTTTCTTTTGTCTGTAATAGTGGGGTGTCTGCAAGATGGGAGTTGACTGTAATTGTAGGGATTTGTTTACAATTTTTTTAAAATCTGTTACATCCAATGGTGGGAATTAGTAGCGGCATTCAGCTATGCTGTCACAAACGCTATCATAATCAAGCTTTCCATTAAAATTTTTGATTTTTCGATATTAATTTTTTACAAAACAAGCCTACGGAAGCTGCTTCCACTAAAAGAACTGTATCAGGGTTGGTGACGGATTCATCCAAAAGTCAAATTAAGTGATTTTGAACCAGATAGTGACAAGGACATAAACTTGATGACATTAGCTCATATGAGAAGCGCGAAACCGATGGCTCTTCAGAGGAGTTTTATTGAACAATAACATGAACAATAACATGCGGTCTTTTCTAGTTCGTGTATAGTTAGATCTTAGTTAACTCATAGTTAGCCCAATTTTCTCAGTAACTTTAGTATAACTGACATTTGATTGTTATACTCTTGGTGTTTTGTTCATAAATATAAAACTCCAATGACAAGTCTTTTTAAGTTTTAAAGCAAAGTTAGGAAGCTTTTGAAACAAATTATTTCAACTTTTAAGAAAATTTCAGAATGAAAATGTTTCGTAGCTTCTCCTAATGTACTCGTCTGATATTAGCAATCGCGTGGCAAATGTTTCATACTTCACAGATAAAAGAAAAGTGCAGGCACTTGAAAAGTCTGTGTATGCATCTGTATTTACATTTCAGTGGTGTCTGAAAGGTTATTTAAACTTAAAACAACAAGGCACAGCTTAAGATTTTTGCCGTTGTAAAACTGGAAAATGTTGCTGTGATCATGTTTGGTGACAGCAATTTTGTACCATCACACTTTTGTGCTAATTCCCACCAATGTACATCATAAGATTACCAAAAATAATTAGTGTAAGTTATAAACTAAGGTATAATTTCTGTATTGGGTCATACTTGTTTATGATTGTTTTGCTAGGTTTAGATTGCTATATTGCTATTAATAGATGTTAGGGTCTGGGTAAGGGGTAGTTTGAATGATTAATCTGACAATAGTACACCCCAAACTCCAAAAAGGTGACTTAAAGAATTTCATAATTTGCTGCATAATAGATCCCTCCTGTCTGAGAATGGGCTTACAATGATGCAGCTTTGCAGTTTGCTGGCAGCCCAATTGTTCTCCTATTTTGCATAATTTAATTGTAAAATATACCCAGAAACCCTGAGTGAATGAATATTTTAACTTTTTAACTTTATAAACACATTATTTTTAAATTTCTTTTTCAGTAAGGGCAACAAGAGAAGCTGCTCTAGACGCCAACTTTCTTGCGTTAGCAGCACAGATTGGAACAGAGCAAGCACAACAACTGCAAACAGATTTTGTAACATTTGATCCAAGCTTTTTTGTTGAAAAACTGGTAATTTTGATTAAAAGCTTTTGTCAATTGTGAGGTACATTGAATTTGATTTAAATATATTAAGCAGGCCAGGATATTTCATAGAAACATTTTTGGTTAAATGATGATTCCATGCTGGCAAAATGATTGATTGCAAACTGAAAAAATGGTTATTGATGGTAATATGACAGGAAGAGAGTCATTAAGTATGAATTTGTAAAAACTACAAATATTAATAATGGCAATTGTAAAGCACAAATGCATTTTACCTTAGAATTTTTTGTACACAATATAAGTATGTTTGTATATTTTATAAGACAGAGTATTGAATAAAATATCCTACATGTATGTAGCATGTTTTATACTTAGTATTTTCAGTATATTTTAAAGGTATATTTCACTGAAAAGCCCTTTTGGGATGTGAAATAATATATGTATGTTTGTATGACCATCAGAGTTAGAATAATAGTGTTCAGATATCTATTTAAGTATACCATCTTCTATCTAAGCTACCAATTTCCATATAACTTTGCAGCAGCCATATAGTTTTACCTTGTCAAAAGAGACAAAAACTGCATTCATTATCAGTCTCCTTTAAAAAAGGTTTCCATTATCAAAATTTACGAAACTGAATTTAAGTGGTTACAACAGTTTCCTATATTAATCAGATACAATGAACCAATAATTGTTCTTTGGAGGTTTACAAAAACTTCAAACCAGATTATTAAGTTTGATATTTTGTTATTAACTTAGAACTAGAAATGCACAAAGTAACACTTCAAATGCCGTTGTAGTTCTAATTTTTCTGACTAAATGTTTTAATGATAATAACTGTTGACTTGTGTTACCAAAACTGTTTCTTTTTATATTAGATAACATTTATGGGTGGAAGAGAGATTGCAGCTGCTGCAAGGGAAGACGATGATGGAAACAGGTTACATGCAAGAAGGGATAACCTTGACTGGCATTTACTCGGGCACAAAGTTTGCAGCTGTTTTCAACGAACTCCAAAATTAGATTTCATGTAAATATGTTGTTAATTGGTAATTTATTTGGTAATATATTATTTAAGGGTCTAGTGCAAAATCGACATATGTGACTTTGTATGAAAAACTAAATTCTCCCAAGGGTTTTAAAGACATAATAGGGATAATGTAGGGAGAAACAAGAACTTGATCAAAAGTCACTTGTGTCGTTTTTGTCCTAGACCCGATATTTATGAATTTCTACTAATTTAGTGTCATGATTATATTTTTTATTGAATGTTACAATACTAAGCAATGAAATTCATGGCAGAGGTTTGTTTTTTAAGTTTTTCCTTGATAGAATTTTGATATATAAGTTTAACTATTTTTTCATACTTTGTAAGATGTTAATAAACAAGTCCTTTTTGTAAGTTGTAATCGCTCGAAGAATATCACAGAGAGCTGGCCACTTGCCAATTTCTGGTGAGACTAGACATTCTGTCTGGCACGTGCTTGTCACGCAACTTGTTACATACTTGAGGAACAACATTGTTTGTGTGCCTTGATAAGTTCATCAAATAACAAATATCTATCTCTATTCACCTTGGTCCCTCAACTGTGAAAAAGTGGCTTCTCATTTTGCTTCAATATATAATACTAGGAATAGTTCTCACTACAGCTGCCCCTGCCTTTTCTAAGATGTGATTTTATTAACTTTTGTTAAATATAATTAAACCCATGAAATAGTTGATGGGACACAAAAGAATGTGTTAGGCTTCAAAACAAAAGAAAATTAACTGGAAAAATGTGATTTTTTGTTTCACAGAGGAGTGTAGCACGTAACAGCGACTAATGTTTGTCAAAACTGATTTAATTTTCTGACTTCCAATTTCTGATAAGTGCATCCTGGCAGCAGATTTTGGGTCGAGTCTGTCAACCGTAACAGCAACTTGTGTCTTACAAATCAAGTTTTGTACCGAACAATTCCATCTGATACTAATTTATTATCGTTTTATAAATGAATAACTGTAAATTAGGTTATTTACTCAAAGTAAGCTGTTTACTGACTTATTTACTTGCCTTCTATTGGCCCCAAAAGCCTAGTTTCAAATTTAGATCTCGAGCCTGTGGTAAGCATAAGTAACAAGCAAGTCACAAACTGCACTTGAAAAATCTGACCCACGCTTTACTACACATGACACTCTGTTGCTGCAGCAAATCATACGTAGCCATTTGAGACGTCCAGCCAATCAGTTGAGAGCCCTTCACTTTTGTCATTCATTTGAAACCTTTTGTGAGACTTCTCCAACCATAAACGTTACCCAGCGATCCTTTGCGGCCCCTGCTCAGGACTGCGATTCAAGATTTTTTCTGGTTATACCATACATATTCTCTATTACGCTGGGGTTTCTATAGTGCCTCCCCCTGCGGGGGCAATAAGGCAAGCTTAATAAAAATATTAAAAATGGTACTAGGTAAAATGGCTGTTAAGCCATCTTCAGATATTTTTACAAAAAGAAAACTAGTGTTTTTATAATACTTTAGATTTTTCTCCCTGGGAAAAGTTATGCAGTAAAATATTTTATTTGTTTGTTTAGGGAGGGGCTTTACTCTGAATAAAAAGTCCCAAATTTTAAAACCTTTATGAAATATGCTATTTCACCTGGTAGCTGATTACTAAACATACTACACACACTATTTACTATTTAAATCAAATCTAATGAAGTCTAACAAAAAATTTTATTTTGACTTAAGGTTTGGACCACTTAAATTGGAACCTCCAAAAAAGATATTTCGTGAACCAAACAGAAGACAGAAACCAGATATCAGACAAAAAATAACTCCCAGTGAAGTATGTTTTGTTGTCTGTTGTCTTTTTTAACTCACAGCTGATACTCTGTAGCAGTGCTCCTACTTGCAAACAGTTTGGTCACCATGGCTAGTAGGTTATTAAAATAACGGGCAACCAAAACTGTTAGAGTGTTTGCCAATTTGCTGGCCTGCTTTTTTGGCATTAGGTTGTTTTTAGATGAATATCAGACTTACAATCTTAATTTTGTTAATGAAAACTGTTCTTTCCAGAAACTATGGCGAAAAAGTTGATATCCTTGGCAGCCTTTCTAAAAAGTATGGCCACCAAAAAGTGTCTTACAATAATTAAGCTTAGAGCACTGTGTTGGAGGAGTAGTTATTACCTGGGACTTTGTCATTTGCATAACATTTCCTGAAACAATAGAATTTTTCCACTTGCTTTGCACAGTTGGTTTGCATATAAATTAAGTCTCTTGATTTGCAATGTTTATCAGGTTATGAAAACTTGTTCTTCCTTACAGCTTTAAACTCCAACACTTTTCTTAAAACACATGCCCATCATCCCTTTTCAACACATCCTGTACCATCTCACTCCATTCACTATCTGAGACACTATTTCCTGCAATTCTAATGTTAGTGTGTAATTGTAATGTTTGGATTGCCTTAGAATCAAAACTACAGAATAATGTAAATGACAAAATATACTCACTTCAAACATGTGTGTTTTTTATTTCTCTCTCACAAAAGCACATGTCTTTTTTATGGGCATTAGGATGATATCACCACTGTAAGCACAATTCCTGAAAGTTTAGTTAGGGTTAGTATTTTCAGGATTGATTATCAGCTTCATGTGGTTACCTGGTATACAAATACTAATTAAGAGATACTACTGTTGTGTCCTCAGTTAAACAAAGTAGAGAATAAGCAAGAAACAACTACGAAGGAAGTGGTCAGAGTTCACAGGGCTCTTCTCAAAGCATGTTATCCTAATGGTTAGTACTGTAATTTTGCTGCTTTTGTCGCTGTTACCATTAGCAAAAGGGTGGGGACAGATATATACATATCAGGGGAAAGGTGGAAGCTGATTGTTTATTATGAGGGCAAGGGTTGATCAAATGTTTGCTGTGATGGAAAGGGCAAGGGAAAATTTATACTTTGTGGGGAAGGGTGGGGCAGTGTTTGGTTCAATGCAGTTCCATAGCCCAGCTGAGGTCAGTTCACTTTGGACTTGTGTTGGACCACTAAATTCTTTTAGTTACAGGCCTGCAGGCCACTGGACAAAGTTTTAGTGTGAGAGTAAAAGATTCGTGTATTTTCTTCTGGATTATAATAATGATAATACATGGATAATAAAACATGGAAAAGGTGAGAGTTTGCCTTCCATTTACTCAATGATGTAAAAATGTTTCAAAGATTCCTGAGTTTCATTTATTACATTTAAATCCTTTATGAGTCGTGTAGCCTATGGAGAAAGTAATATCTCCAGTTTTTTTTACATTTAAGCAGATGTGTCTGTCTCTTTCAGGTGCTGATGATGAAGATGAAGAGCCAGAACCTGTTGGATTCTTTGAATTTGTTGTAAATCCAGCATCGTTTAACCAGACAATTGAAAACATTTTTCATTTTGCATTTTTGGTGAAGGTATGGTTTGAACAGTGTAGCAATAATTTATGCTTGTAGTAACTCATCTAAATATAATTCTTTAAGTAAAATGTTTTTTCTTCAAATTTGTAGTTTTTTAATTATTTGATGTTTAGGCGCTTTGAGTGATCAACTTTTAGTTGAAGTACATACAATATGCTTGAACAATGTTTCCAATATACTTTACATAAACTCTAAATTTTCACAATATCTTTGGCTGCTTAGGTATTAAAGAGAAGGAGAATTTTCATTTGTTAGTTGTAATACTTGTAAATGAAATGCTGAGGTCAGACCTTTATTAATTATATTAATTTATTTTTCCTTTTTTCACTGTAATTATTATTATTTACCAATTGAAAGCAACAAATAATATCCATTTTTGCCTTTTCTGGTTAAAATGCAATATCTACCATACTATTAAAGTTGAAAGTGAAATGGAAGTAAAAATTCTATGAAGCTAAAAATAGGAAAAAGGTTTACATTATTTGTTGCCTGGAAAATACAGTTTATCTTTATACGATTATTGTGGTAAAATACGAAAAACAACTATCTCCCGCAGGATTGACATCTCCTATATCCCCATTGAAGAAATTGTCGTCCTTATTTCAATCCACTTATTAATTTTTATAATTTTGATTAATAAATTTCAATTTAAATATATTTAAAAATATAGCTACAATGTACGTGCTCTGTGATTGGTTCAAATCTATGCTTTATTACACCAATAAAGTCACAGTTTTCACTTGCTTGTTTGACACTTTAGAGCACAACTTTTTATGACTTCATCAGCAAAAAAAGAGCATGTGTGATGTTGGGAGAAACACTCTAAACATTGTAAAATCACTTGCATGTGGCTCGTAATTTTACAACGTTCTTGTGTCTCTCCCAACATCACGCATGTCCTATTTTGCTGATAAACTCATAGAAAATTGTGTGCTACTGTATGCTTAAATAACTCACTTGAAATTGCTCTTCTAGGCTCTCAACGTTTTCTGTTGTTCTTTTGAAAAGCAGATTCTTGACAAATCAGCTCCTTACTTTACACTACTTATTATTTATATGTTATATACTGTTTCAATAACTTTTTGTAAAAGAGCTTATTTGATGCTTAAAAAGAAACACCAAACCAAACATAAAGGTTCAGTGCTTTTTTCAATGAATGACACTGAAAATACGTCATTTTTATTTTAAGACATTTGTAACAAAATATATCTTAAATGCCTTACTAAACTTTTCTTTGTTAAATAAATGCATTTAAAAATCTCATTTATAGGATGGAAAAGCGTCAATTGCATTAGATGGTGATGGTCTTCCAGTTGTTTGTAAGTAATATTAACTATAGAAAGTCAAAGAAAAATTTAACTGAAAAAATTTGATATTATAATTTTATGTCCAGTTCTACCTAAATATAAATATTGGTAGCTGGTTTAGTACGACATGGTCCCAGTTGAATTATTAAGTTCTCCCAACCTGAACCCATACTTTTCATGGAACAAGTTTGAGAGAATTTCACTTTTAATCTTCAGTAGTTTGCTTTATTTGATCAATTCACATTTT
>JAOTRI020098902.1:0-25110 GCA_028564885.2 Zoanthus sanctaehelenae | reverse complement strand
ACCTGTTGCCGGAAATGTTCGCCACTAAAATCATGCTCTACCCCAACCCGGAGTAGCCTTTCGTAGGGGCTTAGGGGGGACACTGGTTTCTACCCCCCCTAAGTCCCCCCTGTGCCCCCCTATGAGGAGGGTAAGGGGGGTTATTCCCACGCTTTTTTTCCTCTCCGTTCTATACCTTACCTGTTACCGGACCCCACCAAGCACTACCGAGCTTAGGCGCTTTACCCTTCGAGCATAGTGCACGCCCGCTCTTTTTGAAAGAGTGGCAGACTCCACCAGCAAGGGAGCCGCACAAAAAGTAAAGCATATAAAGAGCTTGCTTTTTATATGGTATAATACTCCTTTAAACCCCTACTAACAAAGTCATGCCCCTCTCGCCCCAGTCTAACCTGCTTGAAAATGAAGTGCTAAAAGCAAAACTGCTGGTGGAGGCCCTGCCCTACATTCAAAAATTTAAGGGAAAAAAAATTGTGATAAAGGTGGGCGGCGCCATCCTAAACCAAGCGGAGCAGCAAAAAAGCCTAGTGCGCGACTTAGTACTACTAAAATTTGTGGGGATGTGCCCGGTGTTGCTGCACGGCGGCGGAAAACACATTTCGCAGCTGATGAAACAACTAGGCAGAGCAAGCCGGTTCGTGGCCGGCCTACGGGTTACCGACCCCGAAACTATGAAAATTGTAGAAATGGTGCTGAGCGGCTTAGTCAACAAAAAACTAGTCTCGCTCACCCAGCAACAGGGCGGAAGAGCAGTGGGGCTTTCGGGAAAAGATGACGCTTTGTTTGTAGCGAAACCGTTGATAAAAGCCGGAGTGGACTACGGCAGAGTAGGAGAGCTAACGGCTGTTAATGAAGCAGTGGTAAAAAAGCTGTGCGAAGATGTGTTTATTCCCATCATCTCTCCGGTGGCGATGGACCAGGCCGGGGAAAGCCTGAATGTGAATGCAGACTTTGCCAGCACCGCTCTAGCTATTGCCTTAAAAGCGGAAAAACTTATTTTTATTACCGATGTTAGGGGAGTGCTTAGAGAGGTTTCTAACCCCGCTTCTTTAATCAGTAAAATTTCCTTAACTGAACTAAAAACGCTTAAAAAAGCGCCTTTCATTTCTGAAGGAATGCTTCCCAAGTTAGCCGCCGCACAGCGGGCTTTAGAAAACGGAGTGCAGCAAGTGCATTTAATTTCGGGAGGGATGTTTCATGCACTGCTAATAGAACTGCTAACCAAAACCGGTAGCGGCACCTTCATTGAAAAATAAAAAATGACACAGAAAAAGCTTGATTTCCTCTCTCTCTTAGATCACACGCCCAGCACCCTTAGAGCGCTTATTCAGCAGGGAATTGCCTTTAAAAAAAAACAGCTCCAACACCTAAGACCAGGGGGAGCGGCTAGCGAAAAACCGCTGCAGGGAAAAAGACTGGGGCTTATCTTTAAGCAGTCTTCCACGCGCACCAGAATTGCTTTTCAAGTGGCAATTGAAGAGCTAGGCGGTTCGGTGCTGTCACTTTCTACTAACGAAAGCCAACTGGGGCGCGGAGAAACTTTACTGGACACGGTGGGATTTTTAGCGCGGCTCACGAACATAATTGCCATTCGCAGCACTTCTTTTAGCGCCATAAAAGAGGTGGCAGAAAAAACTTCGGTGCCTATCATCAATGCACTAACTGATCAAAACCATCCCTGCCAGGTGATTGCAGACTTTATGTTGATTGAAGAAAAAAAAAAATTAGCGCGCGCCAAAATTGCTTATGTGGGAGCTTGGAACAACATGGCGCATTCGCTCGCCAACGGCGCCGCGCAGCTGGGGCTTGAGCTGTGGATTGCTACGCCCGGTGATAAAACTGCCACCCAGCAAAGCGCCCGGCTGGAAAACAAACTACTTCAAACCCAGAAAATACACTTCACTAACCGGCCGGAGGAAGCCGTTAAGGACGCAGATGTGATCTACACCGACACTTGGACTTCCATGGGAGAGAAAAAAAACTTTAAAAAAGAAAAGCAGCTGGCGGCGTTTCAGGTGAACCGAGCGTTAGTTAAGCAGGCCAAGCCAGATTTTATTTTTATGCATTGCCTTCCGGCTTATAGAGGCAAAGAGGTGAGCGAAGAAATTATGGCCAGCCGCCACTCGGTAGTGTTCGAACAAGCAGAAAACCGAGTGCATTCTAAAAAAGCCATTTTAAGTTTTCTGCTTAATTAAACTTATTCTTAAAAATTATTATGACTACCATTTTCACAAAACTCATAAACCGCACCTGGCCC
This sequence comes from Zoanthus sanctaehelenae, assembly GCA_028564885.2. Lineage (NCBI taxonomy): Eukaryota > Metazoa > Cnidaria > Anthozoa > Zoantharia > Zoanthidae > Zoanthus > Zoanthus sanctaehelenae. The sequence goes on along the minus strand of JAOTRI020098902.1, from coordinate 22,856 downwards.
GCTTATTTTATTAAAGAAGATGAAAACTACGCCGCTTTTTTAGATGCTCGCCCCCTTACTAAGGGGCATACTTTAGTGGTACCTAAAAGGGAAGTGGACTACTTTTTTGACCTGGACGAAGCTACTTACTTGGGGCTTATGCAGTTTGCCAGACCCATCGCTTTGGCGCTAAAAAAAGCGGTAGTGTGCCAGCGGGTGGCGGTAGCGGTGTTGGGGTTAGAAGTGCCGCATGCCCATTTGCATTTAGTGCCGATTGAAAAAGAAAGCGACCTTATTTTTAGCAAGGCAAGAAAGCAGTTTTCGCCGTCGGAATTTTCTGCTATTGCCAACACTATAAAAGCACAGCTGGACTAACCGTTAGCCATTAGAGCGTCCGGCTCTCAGCCCCTGGAAATAAGGGGATGGGGCGGACGAGAAGGAGCCACCCCGACATGCCCCTAAGCCCCCACCTACTAAAGGCAAAGGGCGTGCGAGGCTTGCTCTACAATTTAAAATAAGGAATAAAAATCATCCCTTAAAACTCCCTGCTCCTTAGTGGAGGGCGAGGGAGATTCTGCCGACCCAGCCCGCCTACCTGGAAAAATAGTGCGGTTACCCGTGCTGAGGTTCACCTGCACCACCGCATCGAGACTACTATCCACAATGCAGGCTACTCCGTTATGGAACGCTATGCCATTAAGCTTGCTAAAAGCCGAGCCAAGTGTCGGGCGCCATTTGGCGTATAGCGTGGTGGCGTTAGTAATAGAGTTGTTGAAGTTAAAGGCAGTGCTGAAACTGAGGCCCTTGAACCACCTCAGCAAAGTCATAGCCCACTCGTGTTGGATCAGGCGTTGGCTTGGTGGCGATCTTGCCTTCCTCTACCTGCTGGGTTTTATTGCTCCATACCACTCCAGCGTCGTTTGTAATAAAATTAACCCTAATAAAAAAGGGCGCGCCCCCGTTCCCCCTGTTTCTTCGTCCCCCTTTAAAGCCATACAGACTGCGGCGTTGGTGCTGCTTTGCTGCTTAAAAAAAGCACTTTTTACCAGTGAACTTCGTTTTTATTTGACTTTTCTAAGCGAAAAACTATCTTTAGTAGCGTAACCTTGCTGCTGCTTTTTTCTGTAAAGGTTAAAGGCATAGCCAGCTCAATAACAATCATTAAAAATACAATGCAAAAAACTTATTTTTACTTCTTAGTTCCTTTGCTTGCCTCTGCTTTCCTGCTCTTAGCGTGCGGCGGCAAGGATAAAGCTAAAGTAGAGTCGCTCACTGGAGCTGGCGCCACTTTCCCTTTTCCACTCTATTCGCAAATGTTTGAAGCCTACCGCAACGCTACAAACGTTACGGTTAATTATCAGTCCATCGGCTCTGGAGGGGGTATAAGACAAATTCGCGCCGGCACGGTAGATTTCGGCGCCACCGACGCCTTTGTGTCCGATAAAATTTTAGCGGAACTGGAGACCGAAAATAAAACCCTGCTGCACGTGCCCGCCGCCCTGGGAGCGGTAGTGATAACCTATAACTTGCCCGGCCTAAACCAGACAATCCGTTTTGACGGCCGCGTGCTGGCCGAGGTTTTCAACGGTAAAATAACCCGCTGGAACGACCCGCAGTTAGTGCAGGAAAATGCCTTCCTCAGCCAGTTAGACCAGCCTATCATCATCGTAAGGCGCTCGGATGGCTCCGGCACCACCTTTACCTTCTCCGATTTTTTAGCGCAAGCCAGCCCCGCTTGGCGACAAAGTCCCGGGGTGGGAAAATCGCTTAACTGGGTGAACACCAGCGTGGGGGCAAAAGGCAATGAAGGCGTTACCGCCCAAGTGAAAGCCACCCCCTACAGCATAGGCTATGTAAGCCTAAACTACGCCCTAGCAGGCCAGCTGCCAGTAGCAATGATAAAAAACGCCAGCGGCAACTTCATCTCTCCTTCCGTCGAAAGTGTTTCAAAAGCAGCGGACACCGCCCTGCCACCAGACACCCGCGTAGCTCTCACTTCCACCCCCGGCAACGCCGAGAGCTACCCTATTTCTACCTTTACTTGGATCGTGTTTTACAAAAACCAAAACTACCAAGAACGCACCCCGCAACATGCACAAGCCCTTAAAGACTTGCTGACTTGGATTATAACCGAAGGACAGGCCTACAACGCCCCCCTCTACTATGCGCCCCTGCCAGCCGCGGCGGTGGAGTTGTCTAAAAAAATTATTAGTAGCATTGACTATGTTAGTAGTGCTTATTAGCGCTTATTAATGCTTACTTAACGGTTTTTTTCATAAGTTTAAGCGGCCCCACAACTTTTAAGGTTTTGTATCTGCCGGGGCCGCTCTTAATTTTTTATCTTCCTAGCTCCTCCTGCCAAGCTGTTTTTTCCTCTGCAGTTTTTTGCAGTTCTTCACTTCCTCTCCCTCTCTACCCTCCAGCCGCCTTGTTTCTGCACCTCAAAAAAAGAGAAAACTCTTAAAAAACAAAATTCTCTACTTTTTTTTGCTATGCTACAATCTTTAACATGCTCCGCCCCGCTAAAAACCTAAGTCTAACATCCCACTTAGACCCCACTTAAGAGACCTAACAGAACGACTTCAAATAGGGATGACCTTAAGCAAGTGAATAAAAATTCTCTTTTCCAAGGCCTTATTTTCTCGTGCAGCTTAATAGTGCCACTCTTAGTGTTGGTGATGTTCTTCTCCCTACTGAGTGGCGCTTCCCTAGTCTTAGAACGCATGGGCCTAAAATTCTTTTTCACCTCCGAGTGGGACCCAGTTACCGGTAAATTTGGCAGCTTCACTTTTTTGGTAGGTACCCTGCTGTCTTCCTTTCTGGCTTTGCTAGTGTCGATCCCCTTTTCCCTAAGCATTTCTATTGCGTTAGGCGAGGTGCTGAAGGGTACAAGAGTTGCTTTCCTCTTAACAAATCTGGTAGAAATTATTTCTGCCATCCCCTCGGTAGTAATTGGTTTTTGGGCGTTATTAGTGGTGGTGCCCTGGGTGCAGGAAATACAAAAGCTTTTAGGACTAACGCCATATGGCACCGGACTTTTTTCTGCTTCTTTAATACTGGCGTTTATGATAATTCCCTTCTCCGCTTCCTTAGGCAAGGAAGTGTTGGAAATGGTCCCGGCCCGCCTTAAAGAAGGCGCTTTTGCTCTCGGCAGCAGCCGCCAAGAAGTGCTCTGGAAAATTTGTCTGCCTTACTGCCGCGCCGGATTCGTTGGCGGCTTCATTCTCGCTGCTGGTAGGGCCATTGGAGAGACCATGGCCGTTACTATGCTGATTGGTAATGTTAACAATCTTCCGCAGAATCTTTTTGCTCCCACCAACACCATGGCCTCTGTGATCGCTAATGAGTTCACTGAAGCGTCTGAAAACGATTACTATTCCGCTTTGCTTGGAATTGCTCTGTTCTTGCTGCTTTTTTCCAGTGTCTTCTCGTTAGCGGGGCGTTGGCTCATGCGAAAATTAGTGGTTAAATAAGCCAGCTGCTTATGAAGCTCCGCCTCTTTAAAAATCATCTCTTCACTGTTTCAGTGGTGGCGCTCACCCTGGTGGCGCTCATTCCACTTTTTCTCATTCTTTTCGATGTAGTTCGCTACGGCTTTGGTAGCTTTTCCCTCGCTTTTTTCACCCAATCCCAGCCGCCCCCCAACGCAACAGGCGGCGGAGTGGCCAATGCTCTACTCGGCACCGTTATGTTAGCCGGCCTGGCCACTTTGTTTGCTATTCCCCCAGCCATTTTCGCTGGGCTCTACCTCTCTCAAAACCCAAACAAAAAAAGTACCCAGTGGATTTTTCTAAGCTTAGGCATCCTGCAGACCATCCCCGCCATAGTCATCGGCATCATCGCTTACCTCTGGGTGGTCAAGCCCATGGGTGGCTTTTCGCTTTTCTCCGGCGCGATAGCGCTTGCCATCCTAATGCTGCCTTATGCCATCTCGGCCGCCACAGAAATTTTTAAGTTAGTGCCTTATCGGCTCTGTGAAGCTGCCTATGCCTTAGGCGCCCCTTTCTATCGCGTTGCCCTGCGCATCATCTTGCCTATTTCCATTCCCGGAGTGGCCAGCGCCTCCCTCGTGGCACTAGCGCGGGCGGTTGGAGAAGCAGCCCCCCTGCTCTTTACCGCTTTTGGTAACCCCTATTTTTCTTTCGCCTTAGATGAACCGGTAGGGTCTCTTACCGTGCTCATTTTTCAATTCGGCATTAGCCCTTATGCCAGCTGGAGAGAACTGGCATGGGGCGCCTCTTTAGTGCTTTTGCTTTTTATCTGCTCCGTTAATTTCTCCGTGAAACTACTCACCCGAAAAAAATATCACCTTTCCTAAGCCGCTCACCTCCCACTAATTGCTAAGCAAAACCTATTATTCCTGCTAATGAAACAAGACATGAAAAATCCAATTTTAGAACTCAAACAACTTTCAGTTTGGTTTGATGACTTTCAGGCGGTTAAGAGCGTTTCTTTTACCGTGCCGGATAAAAAAATTGTTTCCATAATGGGCCCTTCTGGTTGCGGAAAATCTACCCTCATTCGCGCCATCAACCGCCTGCACGATTTCACTAAAAACGCTCGCGTAACCGGTAGTATCCACCTACAGGGGCAGAAAAATTTGTTAGAACAAAACCCCATGCAGGTGCGTTCTAAAATTGGGATGGTGTTTCAAGCGCCCAATCCTTTTCCTAACATGAGTATTTTTGAAAATGTAATAGCGGGCTATTTGCTAAACGGCATTAAGCTTTCTAAGACGCAAAAACAAGAGCTGGTGGAAAGCAATTTGATTAAAGCGGCGCTTTGGGACGAAGTTAAAGAGCGGCTGCACGAACGCGGCGTTTTTCTCTCCGGAGGACAACAGCAAAGACTCTGCATCGCCCGGTCTTTGGCAATGAAGGTCAGTCTACTTTTGTTAGATGAACCCACTTCCGCGCTCGACCCCGTAGCTAGTAGCCGCAGTGAGGCCTTAATAGAAGAGCTTAAAAAAGAAATTCCCATCCTCATGGTCACCCACAACACCGCCCAGGCCAGCCGCATTTCAGACTACACTGCTTTTATGTACTTAGGAGAGTTGGTGGAATACAATAAAACCAAGCAAATGTTTACCGTTCCTAAGGACCCACGCACCGAAGAATACTTAATGGGAAAATTTGGGTAGCGGAGGTGATTTGCTCAGCGTTTAAAACTATGATTGAAAATGAGACTCTCTTTAATTGCTCCCGCTTTTTCTAAAAAAAATTTAAAGTTATGAAAACTAATAAAAAATTACAGCTTCAAATAAAACAAATCAAACAAGAGATGATGCAGACCTACGAGCTCTGTGGCGCCATGCTTAATTTTAGCGCGCTGGCCTTCGAGCAGCGCGATGCCAAAGCCGCCAAAGAAGTCATCAATGTTTTAGAACCACAGCTGAATGCCCGCGAAGTGAAACTGGAAAAAGTATGCATCCAGACCATCGCCCTGCAGAAGCCTTCCGCAAAACACTTGCGTTTTTTGGTGATGTTGATTAAAATGAACAACGACTTAGAACGCATTGGGGATCTTTCAGTGGGAATTGCCAATTCCGTTTTAGCGTTACTGCGCTTAGAAAAAAAAGTAGCACTTATTGAAGAACAGAAAGAAATGGGACAGATGATTAAACGCCTTAAAAAACTCTTTGAATTTACCTTTAGTACCTTCAAAAATGAAGACATCAATGAGGCCAAGCAGATTATTGTGCAAGATAAAGCTATTAATCGTCTTAGAGATAAAATTATTAAAACTCTTTTTAGTAAAGCTTCTTTTACTAAGGAAGAACTGCTCTTTAATTATCAAATTATTAAAATCACTCAGAAGATGGAACGCATTGGCGATTTGCTTAAAAACATTGCTGAGGAAATAGTCTATATTGCTAGTGGAGAAGTGTTGCTCCATGCCCCTCCCTCTTCTGTTAGCGCCTCTCAAACAAAAAGCCCTTGAGCTAAAATTGTTATAATGATTTTCTCTTTGGCGGACGCTAAGAGTGCGGCGCATAATTTTATGCGTCAACAAGGAATGCTAAGCGAGTGTTTTGACCAGTCCGCCGCACTAAGCCGGTTAGTGAAAGAATGCGCCAAGGCAATGAAAACTCCTACTTCCATTCCTATGCTAAATTCTAATTTGCTGGCAGACTTTAGCACGGTGCCTCAAGAAGAACTTTTGATTATGGATGCTGGTGGCACTAACTTCCGAGTGGTGGTGTTAAACTTGCGCGACTGCGTCTTAGCGCCGCCTAATGAACACCAAAAAGCACAGCAAAAAACCAAGCCGCCTTTGCCCTTTAAATACTTTAAAAACTATGCCATGCCCGGCTCTAAGGGGAGGGTGACCGGCGCACAGTTTTTTGATGCGGTAAGCGAGTTTCTGCGTCCGGTGGCACCCCAACATGAAGAAATAAAATTCTGCTTTTCTTATCCTACAGAAATTGATAGTGAGGGAGAGGGAAGGTTAGTGAGCTGCACTAAAGAGATTGATGCGCCAGAGCTAGTAGGCGCCCCGCTTCGGGCCGGCTTAGTACAGTGTTTGCGCCGGAAGGGAATTGCTAGCAAAACGGGAGCCCCCTGGAAAATGGTGATTGTCAATGACACGCTCTCTACCTTGCTACTGGGAAAACTAGTGATGCAGCAGCAAAACAGAGAAAAAACTTTTTTTAGTTATTTGGGACTGGTTTTTGGCACCGGATTTAATCTGGCTTATCAGGAAAACTTTGCCTTTGAAGAACCTCTTTTAATTAATAGCGAGATTGGCAATTATGCCCACTTGCCAGCCACCCCCCTTGACGACTTGATCGACAGAGCAGCTAGTCTGCCGGGCAAGGGAAGGACTGAAAAAGCAGTGGGCTCCGGCCCTTATTTTGAAAAAATTATTCTCCAGGTGCTTAAAAGAGCTGCAGAGGCCCAGCTCTTTTCCTCGGTTACTAGCAGAGTTATCGTTCAAAAAACCGCCTTAGTCTGTGAGGGATGGCACGAAAACTTAAATGCGCTTTTAGCCAGCGAGGTGCCTTCTAAAGCAGTGTATCAAAAATTCTTTTCTGCTTCACTAACCTCCACTCAGGAAGAAAGAGTGTTGCTGGCTGCCTTGATGCAGCTAGTGGTGCAGCGTTCTGCCTACTTAGCAGCGCTCATCACCACCGGTTTAACGCTACATGCCCTGCGCCAAGCCCCCCCACAAAAAGCCCCTCATCAGGTGTGCCTTAGCTTAGATGGAAGTATGATAGAGAAAGTGTGGGGGCTAAGGGCGGCTTATGAAGCACAGCTAAAAGCTTTGTTAGCGCCATACCAAATTATCCCCACTTGTTTGCTGCAGCCCCACGCCCCACTGTTAGGCACTGCACTTGCAAGCTATCGCTCCAACCCTTCTTAAATTTAATTCACTTATGCATTTCTTAATTATTTGTGGTAGTCATAGAAAAAATTCCCAGTCGACCAGAGTTGGCGAATACCTCAAACAAAAGCTTTTAGCATCACCAGAACAAACCTGCACGCTGCTCGATCTCAGTGAAAATCCTCTACCGCTGTGGAACGAAGCTTTTTTCTCTAGTGCAGGAGAAGAGAAAAAAACCTGGCTTTCTATTAAAAAAAAGCTGCAGGAAAGTGACGGGTTTATTGTCATTAGTCCTGAGTACAATGGCATGGCCAGTCCGCAAGTGAAAAACTTCTTTCTTTTCCCTTCAAAAACAGAATTAGGCCACAAACCCGCTTTGCTTGTAGGTATTTCCGCCAGTCGCTCCGGTAGCTACCCCATTGCCGAACTGCGTTCGTTTAGCTATAAAAATAATCGCCTAGTCTACCTCCCGGAGCATCTTATTATCCGTGACGTTTGTGAAATGCTAAATGAGCCCACCGGTGAGGGAGAAGACGCCCGCTACCTTAGAAAACGCATCGCTTATACACTCAAAGTACTAACCCTTTATGCGGCTGCTCTTAACCCCCTAAGAAAAAATGCTTTCTTATTCGAAAATGATTTTCCCAATGGTATGTGACTTTTCTAAGACCGGAGCACTTTTTTAAAAGCCGCTTTTTTCAAAAAAACATAACCGATAGAAAAAATTCCCTAAATTTTTATTTGTATTGTATTCTTAAAGCTCAAGCGGTTAGGGTTGCCTAAAAGTGATAAAATTTTTAGTTACACAAAGTGCTTAATTAATAAAATGATCCACTCCTAACCTTAACTTTATACTCCACTACTAACTTTATATGAGAGGTATTATGCAGTCAAAACTAAATCACACTGGTGTGTCGTTGTTGCTTTTTATTTTTTCGTTAGTTTTTTTAGTTTCTTGCGGCAGCTTAGCTCCTTTAACCGAGCAAGCAAGAGCTGCGGATGCTTTAAAGAATGCGCGGTCTGTTGAAGCAGCAGTTTATAGCGAAGCAGAATTTACTACCGCTGAAAAAGCTTTTGATGAAGGTGAACTGCTCATAGTGACTAACAAAAAGAGTAAAGATAATGACAAAGCTAAAGAACAGTATCTGCTTTCTTTTGAAAAGGCTAATGCAGCCTATTCAAATTCTCTAAGCCCCTTCACTAAACGTTTTCTTGATGAAACTGCTGCTAAACTAGAGCAGGCCAAGCAAGAGAAAGTGCATATCGCTAGCGCTTCTCTTTATGAAGAAGCTGGCGTCTTGAACCAGACCGCTTTTACTCAGCTAGACGAGCAGCGTTATAGCAATGCTAAAGCAACTACTATGCAGGCCCGCGTTACTTTGGATGAAGCTGTTGAGGACACTCGTCGGCTCAGTAACTTAACGCAAGAAAAAGCGGTTATCTTTAAAGCATTGCTTGAGAAAGCGGTTGCTTTGAAAGCCCCCAATGCGGCCGTAGAAGAGTATGAAGCGTTACTCACCGAGCATAAAGCTGTTGAAGAACAAACGCAGCAAGGCTATTACCAAAAAAGTTTATCGGATTATGCAGCTTTGATTGCTGAGGGTGAGGCCTTGATAACGCTTATTGAGGAAAAACGTCGGCTTGCTAGAGAAGAAATACTCTCTTCTGAGGAGAGATTAGAAGCGGTTAAAGAGCGCAATAAAGCAGTGGAAGAAGAAATTGAGGTGTTAGACCGGCGCGGCACCCTTGAAGAAATAAAATAACTATCGGAGAAATCATTATGAAACACTTTACTTTCTTATTTTCATTTTTATTTTCAATGCTTCTGCTTAGCGCTGGGCTGCAGGCACAGACCACCTTAGCGGAAAAAATAGCTTATGCAGAACGCCTTAAACAAGAAGCACGGCAGTACGAAAGCCAAGGCTTTTATGACAAGAGCATTGAAACCTCTAAAAAACTAAAAGTTCTCTTAGCCAATATTGATGACTTAGTAGCAGTGGGTAGAGAATGGTATGCGCTTCAAAGACGCATTTCTGTGGCTAAACAAATTGGGGCGGCGCGCCTTGCGGCGGAAGACTACAATACCGCCTTCGGTTACTATAAAAGCTCTTATCAATTTATTTTGGAGGAGGAACTTGCCTCTGCCAACTCCGACATTATGCAGGGAATGGACTACGCAGAGCGTGCCATTGAAAAGACTAAAGCCTACCTGGAAGCACAAAGCAAAAAAACTGCTACAAAAGACAATAAGGGGCAACCCAAATTGGAGGTGGTTAAGGTAGATGAAAAATATTACACAGTGCGGCTTATTCCTACCAGAAGAGATTCTCTGTGGAGAATTGCTGAGTACCCTTTTATTTATAATGACCCTTGGAAATGGAAGCGTATTTATCAAGCGAATAAAAACATTATTGACGACCCGGATCTCATTTATCCCGGTCAAAAGCTCACGATCCCTCCCTTAACGGTTGAGGTTGATAATTAATTTTTGGGGTAGCTGTTATGGGCTTAAGTTTGCTAAAAAAACTGCCCGGTTTTTAGCAAACCTATTCGCTTAGCGGTATTTTCTTCTTAGCGAAGTTTTTCCTTCGTAGCTTAGGCCTTAAGTAGCTCATTTATGTTGGTGCCGCTACATAAGTTACTCCCAGCCGCGCTCTCGCACTCTTATGCTCTGGCAGGCTTTAATGTTTTTGGCTATGAAGACGCGCGTTGTGTTTTGGAGGTAGCGGAAGAGCGAAAAGAGCCGGTGCTGTTGCTGGTGAATCGGGATGTGATTGCTTATTTTTCTTTGGAGCTAATTGGCGAAATGTTGCTTTCCATGGCGAAAAAAGCAACGGTACCGGTAGTGGTGCATTTAGACCATCAAGAAGATTTTTCAGTTATCTATCGCGCTCTGCAGCTTGGTTTTTCTTCGGTGATGTATGATGGGTCTGCCCTACCGCTGGTAGAGAATATTCAAAACACGAAGCAAGTGGTGGTGGTGGCACAGGCGCTGGAGGCTAGCGTGGAGGGAGAAGTGGGGTCGGTGCGTTACGCAGAGGGGAGGGCGCATGTGAGGGAGGAATTTTCTGACCCTAAGGAGGTAGCGCAGTTTTGCTACGAAACTGGGGTGGATGCAGTGGCTATTTCGGTGGGGACGGTGCATCGCGAACGCAAGCCGGGCGTAGAAATTGACTATGATCGCTTGGCAGCCATTGAAAAAGAGACCCAGACGCCTTTGGTGATTCACGGCACCACCAGCTTGTTCGATGCAGACTTAAGACGGCTCAGCCGCAGCCAGGTGTGCAAGTTCAACATTGGCACGGCGTTGCGAATGGAGTTTGGCACTGGGCTTCGCGAAGTAATGGCGGCGACGCCAGAGGAATTTGATCGTTGGTATTTTTTCAAGCGCGTTTTTCCACGGCTTAAAAAGGTGATTCACCATAAAATGAGCCTAATTGGGCGGTAGGGATCACGATGGAATTTTCTCTTAATTTATTAGCCGTTTTTTTAGGGCCTCTTTTATCGGTCTTAGTAAGTACTCATCTTAACAACCGGCAGAATAAAAAACGAGAAGCGCTGTGGAAAAAAGCTGAGGAAAGACGGGAGAAAAAAGAAATTTTAGAAACCCTGCTGTTGACAAGATGGCAAAATCTTTCTTACCAGCACGTTGAGGCTATTAATAAAGTACGTTTTGTCTTTAAAGCGGACTGAGAAGTGATAAAGAAATTAGAAGAGTACTTCGCTTCTCTAAATTTATGAAATAAATAAAGCGCTGCAGCTCGGATTCACTGACGCAGAAATAAAAGATAACCTAAAAATTTACTCTCCTCAGTATTATGAGACCCAGGAAATCTTAAATGAGGCAAAACTATATTCAGAATTAAGGATTTATTTAAGAGCTCTGCTCGGACCAGAAGAAGCTGAAGTGAAACTTATGGATTTTTTGCCAACAGAAGAAATCAATCAAATTGCTTATGACATAAGGTATAATTCCCCCGAAGCAGTACGAAAGAATTTGCGGGAAAGGTTAAAGGAATTGACACAAGCTGCGGAAGCTCAAAAAACTCAGGCCAAGCAAGAAGCAGAGAACCCATGAAAGAAGTGGTTATTGTTGAAGCCGCCCGCACTCCCATTGGCCGGTTCGGCGGTGCGCTCGCTTCCTTTTCCGCAGTAGAACTCGGCGTCTTTGCCTTGGAGGGATTGTGGAAAAAAGTTACTAAACGTGCTCCCACTTTTCCCAAGGCGGCGGTGGAGGAATGTCTTATCGGCAATGTGCTTTCTGCAGGGTTGGGGCAAAATGTAGCGCGGCAAGTTGCTATAAAGGCCGGTTTTCCGGTAGCTCTTCCGGCGCTCACTGTGAACAAAGTCTGCGGTTCGTCGTTGCGCGCGCTCACCCTTGCGGCGCAGCTCATTAAAGCAGGAGACGCAGAGGTTGTCATCGCTGGTGGCACCGAGAGCATGTCTAAGGCGCCTTATCTGTTGCCTAAGCATCGGCCGGGCGCCCGTTTTGGAGACACTTCGGTGCTTGATTCCATAATGACCGATGGACTTTTAGACGCTTTTGAGGGCTACTCTATGGGCGTTACTGCAGAGAAAATAGCAGAGCAGTGGCAGCTCTCGAGAGAGGAGCAGGATGCCTTTGCCTATGAAAGTCAAAGAAAAACGGCGGCGGCGCAAAAGAGCAGTCGCTTTGCAGAAGAAATTATCCCCATTCCCATTTCACAGAAGAACGACGCTTCCTTAGTTTTCGAACAGGATGAACACCCCAGGCCAGAAACCACCAAGGCAAGCTTAGCGCAGCTAAAACCGGCCTTTAAAGCAGAGGGCACCGTTACCGCCGGCAATGCTTCTGGCATTAATGATGGCGCTGCGATGCTACTGGTAATGTCGCTTGAAAAAGCTCGCTCCTTTTTTACGCCCCCTTTCTTCAAGGTGGTTTCTTATGCTGCGGTAGGGCTTGACCCTTCCATCATGGGATATGGCCCTTATTTAGCGATAAAAAAAGCGTTAGAAAAAACCACTCTTAGTTTAAAGGAAATCTCGCTTTTTGAGCTTAATGAAGCTTTTGCGGCGCAGTCCCTGGCAGTAGTGCAGGACTTAGGGATTACCGCAGAGCGGGTGAATGTGAACGGGGGGGCAATCGCCCTTGGGCATCCCATTGGTGCTTCGGGAGGCAGAATTGTTACTACCCTCCTGGCCGAGCTGCTTAAGCGAAACGAAGCTAAGTTTGGAGTGGCTAGCCTATGCATAGGCGGCGGCCAAGGCTGCGCTTTAGTGGTAGAAAAAATTAAATGAAATAGGAGCTTTTATTACTATGAAAGAAATTGCAGTGGGAATCATAGGGCTTGGGAGACTAGGCAGAAAGCATGCCGAAAACCTTGCTTTTAAGGTGCGTGGCGCTCAGCTTAAAGCTGCGTGCGCGCTTAGCTTAGACGAATTGAATTACGCTAAAACTCACCTGAAAGTGAAACAGACCTTTGACAAGGTTGACACTTTTCTTGAACAAGCTGAGGTGGAAGCGGTTTTCGTGGTTAGCTCCAGTAGGCTTCACGCTGAGCATTCTATTAAAGCATTAGAGGCTGGAAAACATATCTTTTGCGAAAAGCCTATTTCTTTTAGCTTAGCAGAAGCGCATCAAGTGAGAGAAGTGAAGGCGCGTTTTCCCAAGCAAAAATTTACAGTGGGATTTCAGCGCCGCTATGACCCTAGCTATTCCGCCGCTAAAGAAAAAATTGTGGCTGGCGCGATTGGCGCTCCTTTCTTGGTGCGTTCTCAAACCGTGGATCTAGATGAAACTGCATCGTTTCAAGTGGAATTTTCAAAGACTAGCGGTGGTTTTTTTATCGATGCCGCCATTCACGATATTGATTTGGCTCGCTGGTTTTTAGGTTCGGAAGTAGAAGCAGTCTACACCTTAGGAGGCTGCTATGTTCACAAGGGGTTTGAAAAATACCAGGATGTTGATAACGGCATGACTATGTGCCGCTTTAAAAATGGCGCAATGGCCAGTCTCTTTGTTAGCCGCACCGCTCAGCACGGGCATGCCACCTGCTCTGAAATTATTGGCCCTAAGGGATCCCTTACGGTGGGCTTAGTGCCTTCAAAAGACCGACTCCAAATTGCAGACCGGCACGGAGTGCGCACCGAATGTCTCCGTACTTTCTATGATCGGTTTGAAACCGCTTTTCTCCTCGAGGCGCAAGCTTTTGTTGATTCGCTTACCAAAGGTACTCCACTCTTGGTGGGAATTGAAGATGCTATTAAAGCTCAAGAAGTTGCTATTGCAGTAACAAAAGCTTATCGAGAACGCAGAGAAGTGCTTTTGTAGGCTTTTCCTTTCATCTCTTTAACTTGACTAAGCACCTTTTAATCGCTGCCTCCAAACTCTCTGGTGCTGCAGTAGAAGAAAAAACCTCCCGCACTGTTTTCTTAATTTCTGCTTCTCGAAATTCTAATTGTTTAAGGGCGGTTTCAGTTTCCTGCCACAGCCCTTCACTAACATTTTCTTGCCCTGAAGTTCCCTCCTCGGTTTCTTTCACAAAGTTATAGGTGCCTTGCTGCAGCTTTGGTTTTAGCTCTAATAAAAGCCGCGCCGCTGTTTTAGGTCCTAGTCCTTTTATTCCCTTTAACCAGCTAAGGTTATCGTTTTGTATTGCCGTTGCCAGTTCAGCTTCACTCCTCAGCCCTAAAATTTTTAACGCTAACTTGGGACCAATCCCAGAAACCTGCACTAGTAGTGTAAAAAAATCACGAGTGCTTTTTGTTATGAAGCCGTATAAACTTTCTTCACTTTCGCTCACTTGATGGTAGACATACATTCTTACCGTTTTTTCCTGGTAGGACCGTAAAGCTTCGAGTGTTCTTTCGTTAGCGAATAGTCGATACCCAATGCCACTGCCGGGCGAATACTCCACTTCCAAGCAACAGCTCCCCGTTCCTGGCGTGTTGATTGCAGTAATTTTTCCAGTAAGGTAGTCAAACATTTTTCAAAAGGAAGGCGGAAGGGGCAACTCAAAAGTTACTCACTTTTTTCTATGGATTGCTCCGCTGTTTTTTAAGGGGCAGCCGCCCCCAATCGCTCTGGGGTAAGCTGTGATTGGTATTCGCACAGTGCAATCGCCACTGCGTCTGAAGCGTCATCTTGCTTTATAGCTTCCTTTAAACCGAGGAGCTTAGTTGCCATCCAGGATACCTCTTGTTTGTTCGCAGTCCCCCGACCAGTAATGGCTTTTTTAATGGCCCGAGGGGTGTACTCCTGCAGCGGAATTTTTTTTTTAGCAAAAAAAGCCAGCAACACTCCCCGAGCATGCGCCACTTCAAGAGCAGTTTTTTGATTAGATTTGAAGAAAATTTTTTCCACCGCAACGCACTGCAGCACACTAGCTGGATGCCGCTTTAACAACTGTGTGAATGCTTTTTCAATTTCCCACAGCCGGACTGGAAAGGGCTGCGCTGCACTAGTGATGATGAGTCCTGCTTCTATAATTCTAGGCCCCGGTGCAGTGCGCTTTAAGGAGTTAAGGCGAGGAGATTCTTTTAAGGTAGCCGGATTTGCCAAAAAAGCGTAGCCAATTCTTGCATAACCCGGATCGATCCCTAGTATCATTCTCTATGAGTGTGGTTAGAAAAAACGGCTTGCACCTCTTCTAAATCTTCTAATAATTCTACTAAGCGCTCCACTCGTGCTGCTTTTTCTTTAGAAAGCTTAACGGTATTTTTAGGCACTTGCGTTACTTCCGCGTGAGTCACCTTAAAGTTTTTAGCAGTTAATTTTTCTTCCAAAGCGGAAAGCGCTTTAGGGGTTGTGATGAAGAGATAGTCCGTTGGTTCTACCAGTGCATCTTCCGCCCCCACCTCCAAAGCCAGCTCCATCAAGCCTTCTTCGTCTAGCGGCTTATTCTGCTCCACCCGCAAAATTGCTTTTTTTTCAAACTGCCAAGCTACAGAGCCAGCCGCTCCTAAGCTACCACCATTTTTAGAAAAAAGTGTTCGCACTGCGGCTACGCTACGATTTTTATTGTCGGTGAGGCATTCCACCAAGAGCGCCACTCCTTCCACCCCATATCCTTCATAAGTAACTTCAAAATACGTTGCTCCCGTCTTGTCGCCGCTTCCCTTTTTAATTGCCCCTTCAATGTTCTTGCTGGGCATGCTAGCTGCTTTAGCTTTTATTATTGCTAGTCGTAGGCGTGGATTAGAGGCCGGCTCGCCTCCTCCCATCTTAGCAGCTACCGTAATCTCTTTCACTAGCTTGCTAAACAGTTTTCCCCGCTTTGCATCTAAAGCGCCTTTTTTGTGCTTGATGGTTGACCATTTGCTGTGCCCAGACATAATATTATTCCCATTCAATAGTGGCTGGTGGCTTGGAGGTTACATCAAGCACTACCCGCGTTATTTCTTTAATTTCTCCAATTATTCTACCGGTAATGATTCTCAGTAGCGGTTTACTGGGCAGCTCAAAATCTGCTGTCATACCATCTACGCTTTTCACCATTCTAAGTGCAATGGTGTAGCCATAAGCCCGTCGGTCTCCCATCACCCCAACAGACCCTAGCGGCAAAAGCACCGCAAAAGCCTGCCAGAGCGCTTCGTAGCGTCTTGCCCGCTTTAGCTCTTCTCTTAAAATAGCATCCGCCTTTCGCAAGCAAGCTAACCGTTCCTTGGTCACTTGCCCTACTATTCGCACTGCTAAGCCAGGACCGGGAAAAGGGTGCCGATTCGTTAGTCGCTTGGGTAAGCCTAACTCCAGCGCAATTTCTCTTACCTCGTCTTTAAATAAATTCTGGAAAGGCTCTAAAACGCGATTTTTTTTTATTAAGTCTAAAATAGGTTTTACGCGGTTATGATGTGTTTTTATTTTGTCCGAGGGTCCAATCGTAGAAACAGACTCAATCACATCCGGATACAAAGTTCCCTGTGCGAGCAGCTGGTCTTTTTTAAGCAACTTTAAAAAAACTTTCAAAAAAATTTTTCCAATCACCTTCCGCTTAGCTTCTGGCTTTCTTACTAACAAGAGTCGTCTTAAAAATAGCGGCCCGGCTGCAATTATTCGCACTGAAAGCTGGAACTGCTTGCGGAATAGCTCCATAATGCTTTTCTCTTCTTCAGCTCGGAGCAGCCCATTGTCCACAAAAACACATTCTAACTGGGGGCCAATTGCCTTATGCAGCAAAAGCGCTAAGGCACTAGAATCCACTCCGCCAGAAAGTCCTAACAGAACTTTCCTGTCTCCCACTTTTTCTCTAATTTCTTTTATTGCCCCTGCCACGAAGGAGGGAAGACTCCAATTTTGTTTTAGCTTGGCAATTCCAAAAAGAAAATTACTCAGCATTTTCTCTCCTTCCTCGCTATGGCTTACTTCTGGGTGAAACTGCACCCCATAGAGCGGAAGTTTTTTAGCCCGTACTGAAGCAATGGCACCGCTTTCGCTCTTGGCAGTAGCCTCAAAGTCAGGGCCCAATTCAAGCAGCTGATCCAAGTGGCTCATCCAAACCGTTTTTTTTGCTTTAAGCCCTTTGTAGAAAAGATCTTTTTTCGCGCTAGTTTTAATGAGAGTGTGACCATATTCACTTTGCTTAGCCGGCCCCACCGTGCCGCCAAAGTGCTTCAGCATCACCTGCATTCCATAGCAAATGCCGAGCATCGGCACCGGTAGCGAGAAAAGCGCTGAGGAATACTTAGGCGCGAACTCTGAGTAGGCAGAGGCCGGTCCGCCTGCTAAAATTAAAGCACTGGGATGATGGCGTTTTATTTCTTCCAGCTCTGCGTAGCAAGGCAACACCAAGCAGAAAAGCTTCAATTTACGCACGCGTCTGGCAATGAGCTGCGTGTATTGCGAGCCAAAATCTAAAATGATTACTGCAGAGCTACGAGCCGTTGTTTTGCTTGCCATGCCTTCTCTGTGAAATTCTTAAAAGACTGCGGCTACAACGGATATGACGCTTTAAAGAGTACAACAGGCCCTAAGGCAATTTTTTCTTCTTCCTTAAAGCCTAGTGACTGCAGTGTTTTTATCATCCGGTCCATTTCGCTATTGCCGCTAAAGATAATTTTTCTGTATTTATTTTCTTTAGCAAACCTTACCACAGTTTCAAATAACTGCTTAGCAATGCCTTTGCGTTGAAACTGCTCTGCCACGAAGTATCTCCGTAGTAGCGCATGGTGAGGAGAATCTTGCTTGAGGGCAATGGAACCCACCACCTCCCCCGCCACTTCCGCTACCCAAAAGCCCTCGCGTTTATTTTTTTGATACACTTCCTTCACCCTACGCAGATCGCTTAGGAAATTTTTTGGGGAAAGGCTTTTGAGCTGTGAAGAAATTAAAGCTTCTATCATTTTAAAAACCACTGTTTCATCCCGGGCTTCGTAAGGACGAATTACTAGTCTTTCTTTCACCGGTCTTTCTCTATGCTAATTTTTTCAATAAAGGCTTCTTAGCGTAACGCTTCCCATTTGAAAGCTAATTTGTCGCCGTTGTAAGAAGAAATTTCTGCCACTACTCGAGCTTCAGAAAAAACCCAGTAGTTGCCATTCTCATTTTTTTTCGCTAAAGTTAGCGTGTGCGTTTGTCCGGTCTTGAGGCGTACTTGAAATCGACTTTCAAAATTCTGCTCTGCTTTTGCTAAAATGGCTTCTGCTTGAGATGTTTGAGGAAAGGTATCTGCTTGTAGGCTGCTGAGCACATTCACTAAATCGTTCACTTCTGTTTCAAGGTACTCTTTTCCCATTTCGTCCTGCCAAGTAAAGCGCTGCACATTCGAGGCCCCAGTTGGAAAATGCTTTTTTAGCACCAATTGCCTGCCTACTTTCTCTAACTGTAGTTTTTCCACTGCGTCGCTTTTAAAGGAAAGTAAGGTCTTATCGCGTAGGTCGTTTAAATTGACATCAAACTTATCTCTTAGAGAGTCTGTGGTTTGATAAATGTTAGGGTCACCTTCCCAAAGAATAAAAGTGGATGAAAAGCTGGCGCCAGAGTTGCCAACGCTAATAACGCGTAGCGGTTGATCTGCTGCGTCATACCCTTTGACTAAAATTTTATTTTCTCCCAGCCCATAGCGCGGATAGCTGTCAGTGTTTTCGCTCACTAATTCCAACGAGCGTTTTTTCTTTAACAGCGCTATCATTTCTTTCACCGTGTTCTCTGCCGCCGGATAGGTCTTTCCCTCCTTCTCCTGAACCTCCCAGTCGCCCGCTTGATTTTTAAACCCCTTTAATTGCCGGTTGCCTTTTGTTAGGCTGAAACGAACTATTTCTTTTGAGAGCGCCGGTTTTTCTTCTGAATATTCTTTGGCGCCGCCGCGTGGGATAAAAAAGAAAGAAAGTAGCGCTACTAAGGCGGCGCTGAGAAACCAAGTGCTTTTTTTCATACTAAAACTTCTAATTAAAGAGGATGTTTTTATCTTTTTAGGCTGTGCTGAGGACGCTTCCTACTTTTACCAGGGGCTAAGCCTTACTAGAATTTTCCTCCTTGGTGAGGAGTGAAAATTGCGCTAAAATTTTCTTTTTTCTCTGTTGCCGACGCCAGTAAGCAATTCCTCCTCCCAGCAACACTAGTAGTGGTAGGCCTGCCATGTTGAAGAGCTTTAGAAATTGCCGGTGCGTGAGGAGCCGGGTGAGCAGGCCTGCTTGTGGGTCGTAAGCTGCAATGGGATTGACACGTAGCCCTTTGGAGCGCATCAAAGCCCAATCTTCGCGGTCATTCACCGCATCTAATAAATTTAATAGCAGTACGGAGTTGGGCGATTTTCCTTCTTGATCCACTAAATTATTCTGCAGCAGGTAGCTACTCCCCACCACTAAAATTTTCACTCTTGGACTTTTCTCTAACTTTAGATTCTCTGTTTCTAACTGCTTTCCTACCGTGCTAGTAGAAATTTCACTAACTCCCTTTTTTGCTTCTGTTTCCTCTTCCTCCACTGGAATGGGTTGATCGGCAAAATAACTTTTAAATGTTCCTTCCACTAAGTACGCCAAGGAATACTTACGGAATTCTGTCGTGTCAGAGGGGACTTGAATAGCGTACGGTAGGAGGTTAACCGGCTCTTTCATCAACCAAGCTTCTCTCGAAGAAGCAAAAAGCTCAGTCCCAATGGTGCCATCACTTGGTGCTTTAAAGGTAACTGGCGAAGCACTAATGACAATAAACTGGTTTAAGTTATTCAAAAAACTAAGTGCCTGGTTAATATTTTCTTTCTTGATGAGGGGGGCGAAGTAGATTTGTTGTTCCTGCAGTTGCCCCGCTTGGTCTCTTTGGCGACTTAGATAAGAGTTCTTGTCTAAGACGTAGCTTTTTTCTACCCCCACTCCGTAATGAGAGAGTAATTTTTCCAGGCCAGTGTTGAGCGGTTGCCAAGTGGGAGGAGCACCACCAAAACCGGTAGGCGCACCGGCCTTTTCTTCAAATCGATCTAGAAATACAATAAGATTACCGCCTGCCATCAGGTACTGGTCGATTTGAAACAAGTCGAAGTCGCTAAAGTTTTCTTTTGGGCCGGCAATAATCAAACTTTTTTCTTTTGTGGAGAGCTGCGCTAAGGTAACGGGAGTTAGCGTGTAGGTAGCGGAAACCATTTTTGAAAAATTAGCTCCGGGCGCTTGATTGCCTTGCGCCATAGGGTTTAACGGCGTAGGCGGCGCCGCAGAAATTGATAATGTATTTTTTCCAGTTAGATAAGCAATGCGGTCGTTAACTTCCAAGAGGTTGTCTAAAGCAGCTTCAATGCGCTCTGGCAAGGTGTCTAAATTTACTACTTGATAGTTCACAACTTGCTGTAACCCGCTTTGTCCCAGCTGTAGAGAAACTTCCGGAAGCAATAGTTCAATAAATTCTATTCTCTCGGCTTTTTCTATCGTCAAAACCGCTACCCCTTCCCCCGCTTCATATGTGGTACCATTTTGAGTGAACTGGTTCCAGGGATAGACCCGAATTTGTTGTTCCTTTAGTTTGTTTAGCGTTTCGCGATTTACCGTTTTTTCGTATTTGAAGGATAACTGGCCGTAGTTTTTAAGCCCCAATTCATCCACCGCTTTCTCCACTGCTCCCACTACACTTACTAAAGCTGTGATATTAAAGAAAGGAGAGACCTGCACAAAATTTTCCGGCAGGTAGAGAGTGACGGGAATTTTTTCTTTTAGGGCTAGTAAGGTACTGCTCTTGTCGCTCATGCGTTTTAAAAAACTAGTGATTTGATATTCCAGAGCAGAAAGATCGGAAAGCATCGGCACCTTTTCTAGTAAATCTCCGTATTCTATCACCATTCCCATGGTGATTTTCACTAGCTGCATTTGGTCTGCTTCGAAGGTCTGTAGGGACTGTGGATAGATGCCGTAGTTCTGTGCTAACTGTTCATTACCCTTCATTTCAGATGAGGCTTCTCCTTCTTTAGTAGAAATTGGATAGAAGGTGTAGCGAAAGTTATCTTTCCCTACTTCTGCGTATTCACTCATTAGATCACGCAGCGAAGTTTCTAAATCGTTTAAGGGCGGTGGGATATTTTTAGAAAGAAAAATTTTAAGTCGCAAGGGCTCTTTTAATTTACTCACTAACGCTTTACTGGTATCAGAAAGCGTGTAGGTTTTGTTTTTCGTCAGATCCAAGCGGATGGGAAAGCGGTAGGCTAAGAAAAATAGCGCCAGGGCGATGGCAATGGCAAGAAAAAAGTTGAGCCGCTGGCTGAGCCGATTTTTAACGGTAGGGGCGACCGATCTTAGGGAGTGATTGGCATTCGAACTGGGAGGGGTCTTTGTATTGGGAGAGGCTTTTGTCATTGTGGTAGTTTTTTAAGAGAGTTATTTTTTCTCAGTGAAGCTGTTACTTTATTATACTCTTTTACCTCTTTTTTGTTAGCAGACTAAGCAGATAAGAGTAACAATTCTTTAAAGTGGCTAAAAGAGTGCTGGTTATTTCTGCTGCAGAAACTGTTTCTCTAATGCCTTATAGGTTCCGGCAAGAAAAAGAAACATTAATACTAAAAAGAAAAATAAATCTCTTGAATCCACTACTCCTCGGGTGAAGTTTTTGAAATGTAGGTCTGAAGAAAAAAAGTTTAACGCTTTCACTAAGGTTTCTGGCAAGAAGATAAAAAACTTGTCAATTAAAAAGAAGAAAAGCGACATCACTACTCCTAACAAAAATGCTACGATTTGATTTTTTGCTAGTGAGGAACAAAAGACTCCGATGGCGAGATAGAAGGCGATGAGAAAAAAAGTGCCGAGCGCTCCACTTAGTACCGTCCCCCAGTCCAAGGCCCCCACCAGCTCAACAGAAAAACCATAGCAGAAAATGGTTAAGATGAAGAGGCTGGAAAAGAGGAGCACACCAAGAAATTTTCCCAAGATGATCTCTGGCAGAGTGAATGGTAAGGTGGCTAAGAGTTCGTAGGAGCCGGTCTGTTTTTCTTCAGCAAAAACCTTCATTGTCAGCGCCGGCAGGATGAAGGTCAAAATCCACGGCAATGTATTGAAATACGAGCGCAACTCGGCTTGATTGCTCGCGAAAAAAGTGGTCCAGAAGAACGTGCCACTCACCACTAAAAACACGACTAACACTAAGTAAGCGATGGGGGAAAAAAAGGTAGCGCGCAACTCTTTTTTAGTTAAGGTCATGATTTGATTGCATCTTAATTGCTTCATGTTGATCACTCTCCGGTTTGATTTTCTTTGGAAGCTGTAGCTTCCGGTGGGACGTTGCTTTCTTGCTCTGCAGCTTCTACCTCAACGGAATTTGTAGCAGAGGGCTGAGTGGTTAGTGTTCTAAAAACCCCTTCAAAACTTTCTGTGGTTTCATAAAAAGTGAGCAGTGGCCAGTCTTGCTGTTTGATGAGCTGGTAAAGCGTGCTTCGCACATCGTCTTTAGCGCTATGGTAGACTATCAAGCCCGGTTTTTGAAGCGGCGCTGGCGGACTGCTACGCTGCAGCGTCACTTCTTTAACAAATCCTAAGCGCTCTATGGCCTGCTTCGCAGCAAGTAGTGCTTGTCCTCCCTTTGCTTCAAAATGATTGTCAAACTCAATCATAATTTTCTTATCAGCACTAGCCTTCGCTTTTAGCTCTGCAGTGCTGCCATCCGCCACCACTGCTCCCTGGTTGATGATGATGACCCGACTGCAGGTGGCCTCTACTTCCGGCAAAATATGAGAAGAAAGCAAGACCGTTTTTTGTTCGCCAATCTTTTTGATGGTCTTTCTAATTTCTATAATTTGGTTGGGGTCCAGTCCTGCGGTAGGTTCGTCTAAAATGAGAATTTCTGGATCGCCGATAATGGCATGTGCCAGCCCTACCCGTTGACGATACCCCTTAGAAATTTCTCCAATGTTTTTATGCATCACTTCGTTAAGTCGACATAGAGCAACCATTTCCTCAATTCTTTGCGGAATTTTTTCTTTAGGAATTTCTCTGGCCTGGGCCACGTAGTTTAAATAATCCCAAACTAACAGGTCCGGATACAGTGGCGCTGCCTCTGGAAGATATCCTAACTTTTTTTTTACTTCAGTACTCTCCGTTTCCACTGACAACCCATCTATGTACACCCTTCCGCTGGTGGCCTGCAGATAGCCGCATAGTATTCTAATAGT
>JAOTRI020098891.1:0-14446 GCA_028564885.2 Zoanthus sanctaehelenae | reverse complement strand
CTGTATCGGAACAGTTAAACTTTATAAAATACAACAATTTTCTTCAAAATATTGAGCGAATTGTGAGTATATTGCATGGGTCACAATGACTCCCCATGTTTACTTCAGGCAATTGAGCCGATAAAAAAATGGCATTTAACTGAAACTAAACACATTATATAAATTTCAAATTACTTTAGAACAAAAGAAAGAATTATCTACAAAGACTATTTTCATCTATTTAAAATAAAACACATTGGAAAAAAATGTTTTAAATATGATTTGTTTTTGTTCATTTTATCTGCACGTGATTCTTAGGTCAACTCGACGGGTTCCACGAGCTCAAATTACGTCCTTTCATTTCATTGGTTCTTACAGTCCCAGGGGACAAAAAATTCTCGGACCACGATTCTGCAAAAATCGAGTCAGTGCAAAACTATATAACTGCTGCGCATGCGTTTGTAACCAATGTTAAGATTAGGATTGCGGGCTCCGCTGGTCGCCCGCAAAAAGAAATTTCGGTGTCTTCTCCTTTATAATTTAACGACGATCGGGTATCATATTGAAATCTCCAGGCTCTCATTAAAATAATTACGATACAAAATACCCTATAGTAATACTACAAATTGTTCCTTGAAACATTTAACTTTTTATAGTATATACGGGGTCAGCCAAATACCACCTGTTGTTCAAATATAGTCTCACATCATTTCGCTATCACTCAATCGTGTCGCTTGACTATTGTCTCAGTCACTTACAGACTGTATTTAACCAATCGCTACGCTCATTTTGACTCTGTATTTGCTACTTGGTGTATGTAGGCATATCATATGCTCCCATACATATCAACATTATGCCGCTCATTGGTGAAGGGCCTCATTTGATGCGCATTTGACGTAGCAGCATCTCTTGTTATTGTTTCCCATTCAGTTGCAAATTGTTTTGTTCTGCCAGCTGGGAAAGCTGATGGTCTCAGGATAAAACAATCCTGAGTGCTGCGTGTCTTATAATAAGGGTGGTACCTTCGAGACCTGTTTTGGGCAACAGATGGTCCACTGAAATTCTTGTAACTTCGCATATTTAATGCGGTTGACCGGACACGCTTAGTAAGATAGGTATTTGGAATTACCTTCCAAGGGGTTTCCGTTCCACAAAATCGCATAATCCTTGTGCAATTCCTTTCCATAGCCGCTCGTCGGCTTTGGTTGATATCATGATTAAACTGAAGACCGAGTGCTACGCTATCGGTTAATAAAGCAATCAACTCTCTATCGTGACTATACCTTTACATTAATAAATTGGTTCAAATTTCCTTTATTTGTATTATTAAGGATTTCCAAAAGGTCTAAGTAGCAAGAATTTAGTTAATATTTTTAAAAAACACACAATACTTTTTATGCTAAACGCAAACATATTTCGACAAACGTTTCCCTTCTTCAGTAAGAAAATTACTAGTTACAATGACAAGTATTTATAAACAGATATAATAAATTATAATAAATGATAGCAATTAGCCGTTCCGGAATTGCGCTGGGAACTGGAGCGAGTTTCAGATTTTAACCAATCAATAAATTAACACCACCACATGAAAGATCATGTTAAGGGTTGTCATTTAACGAAGTTTGATTCTTTTTGGGTAAACAGAGACAAAGTTATAGACCTTGAAACATAATTCAAATCCATACAAATGTCTGTAAGTGTAATATTGAGACGGCGTCCCCAAAAACCATATAAACTCTTAGCTTAAATTTTTTTCTGATTTCTGCAATACTTTTAAAAATCGGCAAGCATGCGTGATTTTCATCCCAACTCTTTCAAATGATGACCGAATGACAAGATTTTACAAAACTGATAAAACATTTTAGGAATTTATATGGTTTTTGGGGACACTGTCTCAACATTACAGACATTTATATTGATTTGAACCATGTTTCAAGGTCTATAACTTTGTCTCTGCCTGAAAAGCATCAAACTTGGTCAAATGACAACCCTGAACATGATCTTTCATATGGTAGTGTCAATTTATTGATTGGTTAAAGTCTGAAATTCGCCCCAGTTCCCAGCGCAATTCCGGAATGGCCAATGGTTCAAAAGAAACCCGTGAAAATAATAAAGACAATTTTAAACTAACAGCTTCACTGATTGATTGAGAGAGGGTTTTATTAAATTAATGAAAACGGCTTCTTTAATTTTAAGTTGAATTTGAGTTGAGGCTTGTGATAGAATACTGAAACAACTTGGAGAACTTAAAAGACGATATTTATCAGAACCAGCAAGGTGTTTGTAAATATGAGAGGCCTTATTCCTTGTGAGGTGCTCGTTCACGCGTGTTGAAAGGTGTCGGCATTTCTCGCCAACGTAGCAGGCGCTACATTAAGGATTTGCATATATTTTTACTTGCAGTAGCCACATGCGCTACACAAGCGCCTAGTTTTTGTCAATTGCCCAAAAATAATGAGATATGGCAACAAAACGTTGTCTCATTTCGTTCTAAATTGTAGATTCCAGCAGATAATTGTATCTTTTGCTTTTAATTAGTTGCTATCTCTTAAATATGAAAATCTGTTTTTTTTAACTGTTTGTAAGTAGAATAACAGGATTTTTTTATTATATATGCAATTTTTACGTTTTTATCCGGAAAAGGGCGACATTCTAGTATATCCAACTAAAAGCGTTCAGTTCTGACTGAAAAAGTAAAAATTTAACAGCGCAAAACAGCAAAACAGTTTATTCATAATTTATGATCACTTGCGTGTTATTTTGATTTTAATTTAGAGTCTTCTGCGGATATTTAATCATGGTCCTGCTAACACCAGTTCATCAGCGGTAATTGATAGAACGGTTTGTACATAGCCAGGCCGCAATTTCCAGGACTATTCCACTATCGCCACTGAAATAAAGCAAACGTAATATTGCATCATAGTGTTTAATTAATAAACAATCGCTTATTTTACAGATATTAAATTATAAGGATAATTAATATTAAGAGACTATGACTCAATGTCTTGACTCGTAGGCAAACAAAAACTAAACCTTCACTTGTTTCGTTACGTTTGGCACTTTTCAAAAATTAATAAAATCCATGAAAGTTGTTTCAGTTAGCCTTAGTTTTTAAATAGTTAAGAATTTCAACAAGTTAAGAATTATAAGATTTTCTTTACACAAATTTACCGATAATGCATATTTAGACTCCGCAGTTGTTTCCCTTTAAATTCTTACCTGTCTTTACACGTGTTAATTCAACTTTGTTATCTGTAAACAAAATTTACTTTTTAAAGAACATAGAGTATATAGGAGAACTAATCGAGACATTGAAAAACATAATTTTATACAAAATACTGTCATATTTAGTATAGTGTTGCAAAAAACATATTAGTTTCGTTTTGATCAAAGTATTGCTTGAATTCCTTAATTAAATATATGATAATGTCGTCCAGTTTCCGATAAGAAAAAATAGAATAGGTTCTCCCTTACCGGTAAACAATACAGATAATGAACTTCCGCGTATAAATAAGAACCAGATTTTGCTCAAAAATCATTTACTACTGGGAATATACGCGATCCCTGCACGATGTCTTTACGAAACACAACCAAAGGGTTAGAAGGCTATTTCTGCCCCTTAGAGTGGAAGGTTGAGTACTTGACAAAACCCGTCTATTCAAATATCGTTTTCTCAATCAGCATCAACGCAGTAATTGCTCCATTAAGCATTTTTTTCAACGCGCTTTTAATTTTCATTATTTTTCGGAAAGCAAGTTTGAGGAAAAAGATAAGTAATGTTGCAATTGGTTACCTGGCGATCACCGATCTTGGTGTTGCAGCAATCCTTCAGCCTCTATTCATTGCAGCACAATTGTGCCGCTTCAGTAAAAGATGTAACCCGTGTGTTCTCGACACGATCACCTGGTTTTTGGCTACTATATTATGCCGATCTTCTATCAACCATCTCATCGTGATCGCTTGGGAAAGGTATGTCGCAATAAGGTACTCGCTGAAATACGAAATTATTGTAACAAGGAATAAAGTCTTGTCCGCTATCATTGCCTCTTGGTCTATTCCTATCCTTCTTGATGCCACTCTGCTTTTAGAACTAAAATCTTCTATTCCTGCCTATTTTTCTTCTGTGCACTTTGTGTTTACATTTACAATATTATTCTATTTTTACGCTGTCGTCTACATGGAATCGCAACGCCATAGGCGTCAGATTAAAGCGACTACTCCTCACTGGAATTTTGAAACAGAGCGCTTCCGAAAACAAGAGCTCAAGATGGCTAAAACTGTTGTAATAATTACTTTTTGCCTTTTGTCTTGCTATGCAACTTGTGTTGGTATTTCTTTTGGTAAAACTTTTTTCTTTCCTGTAAGTTTGTCTACATTTTATTTTTGGACAAAGATCTCTTCTTGGCAATACACACTTATCTTTGTCAACTCTCTAATCAAACCTTTGATTTGCGGTTGGCGTGTAAAGGAAATAAGAATGGTTAATAAAAGCATTTTTCTGCCTCGCAAAAGCCGCAATAAATCGGAAACAAGTACTACACGAGTATTTCGCATAAGCGAAAAACTACAAACTGAATGTGAGAATAACGACGGTGCAGTTTCCAGAATCAGTAGTGACCAAAGAATGAATCTTGCTTGTGACACGGAACCTACACTGATAAACTTATCGGTAAAGACAACCTTGAAAGATCCCAAGGCGAATATGCCATTCACTTCACTCGACAACATTTTAAATTTAAGGCATCAAAGCGTGGCACCAGCATTTAAAAGCTCGGATCATGAAATCCCGCACCAAACTGGCTGCTTAAACGATGCAAATGATTTTGAGGTCACCAGGCAAAGCAAAACACTAAGCAAAAAATCCAAAAATGAAATAACTCAGGGAACAAATAGCATAATGTGTTCTCCTTTAAGCCAAGATAACTTATTTGTTTACGATAGTTACCAGCTGAGCCCCCCAGGAACCAGCCGAACATTTTAAGAAGAGCTGAAAAACAACAATTCTCATTTGGAACAAGATTAGCACGAAGCTAAGAGATTTGTATTTATCTAGTTCAGTTGAAATATAAAGCGCAATATTTCACATATCATGTATACAAAACTAGTACAATCTACCGTCATCTGGAAAAGCAGAGCTGGGTTTTTTTCAGAAAAAAAAAACACTCGAAGAAATCTGTTTCAACGGCTTCCACATAAACTCATAAACAGAAAGCTTAACGATGACCTACCCAAGAAAACCAAAGGTAAACGCCGTCTGGTTCCGCATTTAATAAGCCGGTATAAAAACTAAAAACTTGGAATAGCTTTTTCCGTCTGTTATTATTCCGCAACAGAGCTTCAAACTTTAAGGCTGCCGGAAATGTTACTATCAGCTGCATGTCTCAGCGAGTTTCTATTATGTTTGTATTATATTTATCAGTGTATATTTTGTGCAGAATAAGTATATGAGCACAAAATATAAATTTCAAAAGAATAATAACTCTTTTTTGTTAAGAATATACTTTATAAAAATATTGAAGATGAAACGGGCCAGAATTTAAGATTTTAAATGCTGATGCTCAGATTTTGGTAAAAATTTAGTTCTTCATGTTTGAAAAATACGTAATTAATTACATGTATTGCAATTGCACTCTCCATCTTAAAAGGTAAAATTGTAAAAACGTAAATATGAACAAAATAAGGATATATTTAGCCACGGTCCGAAAGTCAATATTCTTACTAAAAAAGAGCGCAGTAAAAAATCTTTTTTTTTTTCAACTTTGTAAGACAACAGTTAACTGAATTTGTTATTTATATGTCACTAAATAATTTATACAGATGTTTTGAGAAAAAAAACACAGAAATTAGTATCGACAGCAACGAGCAAGATAAGAAAGCTTTCATGTATAAGAAAATTTGATAATTTCTCAGCTTTTCTTTGTTCTTAAAAACGATAAAAAATAATCTATGTAGCGGTTTTTTGAAGCAATGCGAGGGCTGATGAGAAACCTGGAATATCTTTTATTTATTTGAATTAAAGATTCTTTTGCAATTTTATCAGTTACACGACTTTGAAGCTGTTTTTACCTATAAATGAACATTCAAAACATGAACACAACCAAAAAAATATTTTTGGTTTGAATACAAAAACGTTTCTTAGGATGAAACCTACAATCTATTTACAATGTATTGAAACACAAGAAAAAAAGATTGCCAGTGCAAATTATCTTCATTTTATCAGCAAATCAGACAGGTGGTGCAATCCTTGAAAATCTATAGAAAATTGAAAAATTAATATCTAATTCTTTATTACCGTCTCTGTTGGTCGACAAAACCGACAAGTTCAAGAAGGCTGCTAATCAGAGAATCAGTGAAGGAAATATGCCTACACGTTTTTTTAAACTCTTCTTTTTTGTGCGGTTTAAGAAAAATATACACGCTTCTATGAGAGCAACTATATAAGAACAATGAGGCTCATATTGGCAGGAAATTTTAAAAAAAATTATGAAAAAGCTTAGATTGAGAATGGAAAAAGTAAAAAATATTTCTAATTGAAACTTTAATGAAGGTTTGTTTTTTCAATACATGTCTTTCATCACTTCAAACTGCTCACAGGAAAAAAACAATTGGCAAAATGTACTGGTTCTTGTTAAAAGGCGTATGAATGTTTTATTAAAAACCAAAAAGGTCAGAATAATATATGAATTTAAAATGCAAGCAATTTTTGTCCGTTTGGTTTGCCTTTTTTTTTGTCGTAGATAAAATGAAACAAATCACTGGTGAGAATTTACTACCATTCATTGACAAATTGAAGTTCCCGAATGACTAATTATTGGTGAAACAAAATTTGTTGCAAATCAGTTTTAAAGCATAATATTTTCAATAACTGCATAAAAATCTAAATTCTGATTTAGGTGACACTAAGTAAGAGACAAGTCTAGATAATTTTTTCCCTTCTCTTTACCTATTTAGCGGTCATTAACTAACTTCTTGTTTGTTGAGTCACAAGTTACAGCACTGAAATTTTCAATGACTTTTTCAATTAAAAACTTAATGTTTTCTCTTGAAAAAAATTTTTTTACAACTTTAATTTTGTAAAAAATCTTTTTTTCAGAGAAAACATTTAGTTTTTAAAAATGAAAAAATTATTGAAAATTTCAGTGCTGTAACTTGTGACTCAACAAACATCTGGGGCTCGGATATTTTTTCCGAGTATCTTCTCATTATCAATATCATTTAATTATTATTTAATTTTTATATTCAATAACAGATGATTTATCATCATTGTTATTAGAAAAACGTTTCCACAATTTTTGGAATTGATTAGAACTTATTTTTTGCGATTAGACACTCTTTTGTTATCAGAATATATTTTGTACCGTGGCCATAACAAGAATTAGAAATAAAACACAAACAGCGGTAATAATCATTTTAAAAACATGCATTATAAACTTGAAGTTTCGTATGCTACTCAACATACATTTTCAAAAGTATGAATCCGTTACAATTTTTGAAAAACTATTTATATTGTTAAATTACGATGGCCAAAGAAAACAAGTTTATATAACAAGAATTTTTTTTTATTGTGAGGCAAGTTCTAAAGAGAGAACCAATGATATAATATAACAAAACATACCATATTTATTTGATACGCGACCATACGCGGAGGTGCTAATTATGGTAAATAACATTGTGGAATCATTTGATTCCCAACAAGTTTGTTTTTTAGTTTTCAGTTATTGATTTTTCTTTTTTATCTCAAAATGCTACTAAAAAAAGATTGTGGGGGGAGGGGGTCAGCTGCCCCTACCCCTCCCCTCTGCTAGCTACTGCCATATAAGAATATCGAGGATGAAACTGGCCAACTTTTAAGAATATTTCAAGAATCATGCCGAGGCTCAGATTTTGTCAAAATATAATTTTGCATGTTTGAAAAGAAACATCAGCTGATGACATGTACTTCAATTGCTCTCTACTCTCAAATGGCGGCAAAGTTAAATACAAGATCTGTTGTCTTTGTAGCTCTTAGATACCGCAGTCATTATAAAAACTGAAATTCCATATCACCGAAGTTCTTAAAACTAAGAATTTTAAACCAACTCGTAATAATTATTTGTTTACACTGATGATGGCGTAGAAACGCCGAAACATGTCTGGAAGTAAACCTTCAAGATTAAAAGTTCTCGTTCATTTTTTAAAATTTTCAAAACAAATACTTATCCTAAAATTGGCCAAAAAGAATTCAACCTCGGTCTAAAAAACAATATTCTTATAACAATAAGAGTGTACGTATACTAATTGTTCCTCAAATAATTGCTAAAAGATTCTTGAGACACTGATACGTCATACATTTTCACTTCTGTATATGTTGCAGTAAAGTTCGCTGTGCAATTGGTTCAAAAACAATTGAAATGAAAGACCATTGTTCTTGAACCGATTGCAAAGCGAGCTTTACTGCAACATGTGCGGAAGTGAAAACGTATGACGTATCAGTGTCTCAGGAATCTTACTTAATAATTGTTTTAAGAACGACAATCCATAAACTACAGTTTCAAAGATCTTAAATGAAACTGCATTTTTGGACTCGTACCGGCCGTAGGACTGGCACGAGAAACAAAAGATCTATAATAATAATATAATTATAATAGTGAAATATGTAGTAATAGAATCAATATACTGAGTAATACAATAAAGGTGATAGTAGTAGTAGTACAATATAGTAATACAGTAATTATATTAGTATAATATATGGTAATACAATAATTACAGTAGTACAATATACTGAGTAATACAATAATAATAGTAATACATTAGTACAATATAGTAAAATAATGGGGGTTTAAGGGGAAGAGGTGGGAAAGGGACTGTTCTAATGGGTGATAGAGATAACAAATGCCCTTAATTACGAGATATATTAAAGGTAGTATTAGTGTTCATTCGAGTAACCAAAAACTGCAAACAGATTATGCAATTAGTATTCCCTATTTATATGGCAAGAATAGAACAATAGAACCTGCTACTCCTCTGATACAACATAATAATGTAATAATTATATTAGTACAATAAAACTATACAATTTAAGCATTAGAGCACAAGTTTCTATGAAGAGCCGAGCAAAGAAGTGATTTTACAACGTTTCGTGTGTCTCCCTCAACATCACGCGTGCTCTATTTCACCTATAAATTCATAGAAAGTTGTGCTCTAATGCTTTTATGATACAGCAAAACAAGCGGGAAAACAAGCAGCAAAACAAGCAAACAAAAACCATGACTTTATCGTTGTAATAAAGCATAGATTTGAACCAATCAGAGCGCGCGTTATATCGTAGCTATATTATAAAATTATATAGTAGTATAATATAGTGATAGAATAGAGTAGTATAATAGTGTAATGCAGCAGAAGAATAATAAACCGCTTTGTGGTACAATGTGCCAACATATTGTGACAGTTGTTATGTGCTGAATCTAGTAACTATTCATCGTATTTCTTTACATTTCTGTGAATATAATACTTTAGTGGGTTCTTCCAGCTGCAATGAGGTATTTAAGCAATATAACATACTTTTATTATAATTAACAAGTGGATGTTTAAGACATTTCGGCATAGTCAGTGGGGAAGAGAAGAGACAAGAACTGGGATTTAGCATAGCAATGGGACAATTAGTTTTTAACAAACCATTTACATATTGGGAAACAGCTAGCAGTGCAATACAGTAATTTTTGAAATATTCTATCACGTCAACAGAAGCCTTTTTGAGAGAAAATAGATGTTTTTCAGGCTTTCTAGTTAGAAAGGGTGTCAGTGTGAATTATACAAATTCAGGCACAGTCATTTTGTTCGTGTAATTCGTGGCCCACACGTTATGGAATATATTTTGTCCCCACACTCATCGGCAAGAATCAAGAAAGCTTCAACTTTTAGGATTTCTTGAAATACATTTAGTACAAACACTTTCGTACACAAATTGTTTGCAATTATGTCCACCTTTTGGACAAGGCAGGTTTAGCTAAAACTATGAATATCCATAGGGGTAAGGCCATGATTTACAATTTTATCTATATATTTATAAAATAACCAAAATGGTACGAGCGCTGTTACTAGTTAAAAACTGAGGTTTTTTGTGCCTGTAAACCCACAGTTAATTTATAAAAGCAATAAAACATACTTTTTCATGGGTTTACTGCAATGATAAACCTCTTCGGATGTTGGGAGAACACTTGAATAGTTTGTAACCCCTCGCCTATGGCTCGGGTTTAACTTATCTCGTCTTTTCCCAACATCCCGCGTGGTTTATTATACCGGTAAACCCATAGAAGTAGCAGTAATCAAAGATTATAGAGTGTGTTCAATGTCACTCAGCCTCAAATTTCCATGGCAAAGCATACAGTAAATCCTTGACTACATCCAACGTTGCTGAGGTATCGAAAGCACATGGAAAGAAAGTCCGAAGTTCACATAGCCTGCTCACATGTTTGTCACATCTCACATCACATGTCTCACATATCTTAATTACGGTACCAGTTTACTGGCCGTGACATGCCCCTGCAAAAAGTAAGCGGGGTGGCCATTTTGGTGTCCTTACAGGAATGTGGATTTTCCAGAATATAACCTTACACAGGCATACCAACTCCTGAAAGCCGTACGCCAAAATTAGGCTTGCGTTCCACTTCGTTGAGCGCAATAACAATACTTTATTTAAAGTCAATTGCGAAGGAAGTTGTTTGCCATTTTTCCTAGCCAGTGGCTAATGTTTGAAATCGCTGGACGGTTCAGATCTTGGCGTAAAAGTCGAATTTGCTGAAAGAGTAAAACCGGAGTACCGGGAGAAAAACCCTCGGAGTAAGATTGACATCAACAAATTTCAGCCAACATGCCAAGCACGGGAATCGATCCCGGGTTGTAGAGGTGGGAGGCATGACTGATGACCACTATACCAACCTAAATCACAAAATGAGTCAATGTTATATATATAAATAAAGTCTTGAAGACGATACGACTCTTCTCTCTTTTGTACAACATATATCATCATATATCATCCTGCTGATGAACAGTAACTGTTTTGCTTTTTTCTTCAGTAGCATTATAGTTATGTCTGTTCAGATATCTATATATATATATTCATATACATTTTTGTAAACTATTTCTGGCAAATGAATTTGAATTTAAATTAGTTACTCAGGGAGTTGACTACAGTAATACATGCACGTCAGTGGCTGAATTCAAAATGTTGTAAATTATATCGTTAATGATTCGCTTATCTATTTACAAACCAAATCATCAGTTATTAAGAAAAAGGAAAAGGTGTTTCAAATCATCTTATGCGATACCTCTCTGAGCCGTGTTTCTGAAACCTCAAATACACAAATTCTTAAATGTTCCGGCGTTTAAAACTCTCGGAACTATGCTTTATATTTAAAAAAATATCCGAAAATACTACGAAACGTAACACTTAAGCAGTTTTGATTAAATTTAATATACACTTAAATGCGAATAAATAAATAATAATAATTACAATAAGGTTTGTTCAACTTTTTTTTTAAGCTTCTGCTTTTTAACTGCCTAGAATTGATTTCTGTAGTTTACCATTTTGAAAAGTTCAAGCTGACAGTTCTACTCAATTTTTGCATTCATTCGTGGTTTATCGTCTTCTGTTTGGATGTGCAGTGAATTCAATTGTGTTTGTTTTCGCGTTAGCCTTTATCTTGATGTATCCAAAACAGCTTCCACCAACGTTAATGAGACTTTCGTTCTGACACACGTATGTATGTATCGGATAATTGTGTAATCCTTAACTGCCGTTCGAAGCAGCATTAGCTACAAGATAGATTTGAGTACACACACGAGTACTTTCCCATATAGGGGCCGCGCTTCATTTCTAAAAGTGGGGTGGCCGAGATAAACTTATTATCAGTGTTTCCCGGAGGCACCCCCACACTGGGCACTACACTGAAAATTTTTGTTTTTTTCCCTTTAGATACTGGAAAATGCATTTCCCAGTGTGTTAAAATAAAGGATCTTTTGTGAAAATTCTATCAAGACATTCATATAAAATCAAAATTCTGAAAATAGTGGGGAGGCCATGCCCCTCCCCCCTGTTGCACGGCCCCTGCCATATCAGTTATATGGGAACGTGCCACCATAAAGGGTAATATTTTTGAGCCCTAGAGTCTGGCATAGGGTATCATAATTGTCTGAAGTCTGTGATAGGGTATCTAAGTCAGCATTTTGTTAGGGATCTAATTGCCTGAGGTAGGTTAGTGTTTCTGGTGTTGTGAGATTTATGATAACATTTATTCATGCATTAAGAAACCGACGCCTGTCTTATAAACACGCTCATGGAAACGGTACAGATAGCTAACTTTATCGTATGTTTACTTAGGAGGAAGGTATGAATTATGACTCAATGGTCCGGGTAGGGTATTAATTTCAAATATTCAAAAGTCTCAGAATTTTGAGCTTAGGGCGGCACGGACCCCAAAAACTAATAGAGTACGCCCCAGGCGAGCCGTAATGTCTGCAAGATAAGGTGTATGGTGTGTGTTTATATTGCACGATCATAAAGTTTGTACCACAGCCATATATATTCAATGTGAACAGTAGTGGCAATCTCAGAACGGTGCCAAAAAGAAATGCAAAGTTGTTCACAAGGCCTAATCCAGGCCTTTCCACAGCCTTTAGATGAGCGTTTAACGTCATGTGTTTCTTCTGTTCTGTTTAAAAAAAGAATCAGGGAAATCGTATTAGCACTTAAATTATTTGTAAGAGAAGAACTCGAGTTAACTAACTATTAATTATTAAACGGGAATGAAAAGAGAAAATGCAGAAGATGTAGAATTTCACTATGGATGGTAATTCTAAATAGAAAAGCGCGCACGTAATCGCCAAGCCAAATCCTTTACTAACGTAAAGGCTCATTGGTAATACTCGTATCTCCGGTTTTTGCATAGTAGTGTAAGCAGATGAGAGACTTTCACTGCCCCTTGATGGGACACTAACCCATCACAGTATAGTTTTCAGCAGATGACAGTCTTTCACTGCCCCTTGATGGGACACTAACCCATCACATTATAGTTTCCAGCATATGACAGTCTTTCACTGCCCCTTGATGGGACACTAACCCATCACATTATAGTTTCCAGCAGATGACAGTCTTTCACCGCCCCTTGATGGGACCCTAACCCATCACAGTACAGTTTCAAGCAGATGACAGTCTTTCACTGCCCCTTGATGGGACACTAACCCACCACATTATAGTTTCCAGCAGATGACAGTCTCACTGCCCCTTGATGGGAAACTAATCCATCACAGTACAGTTTCCAGCAGATGCTGGTACTCAAATAGTATCCGATCCTAGGATTCAAAGCTAATTTTGCTTTGGCAGAAAGAGGTCCCAGAGACATTCGAATCTCCGCAGAGCCAAGGATTAAACTAGTGACTTTTTGTGGCATTACCATTAATCACCATTTAGTCGCAGTAACTGCCATTGCCTCATATCTCAGGAAGTAAGACCGCTGTAAAAACGGGCATCATTCTTATTTAACCCTGGATGCATTTTTCAGAAATCTCGTTTGCAGTTTTCAAAATCCTCCTGCCCTAAAAGGAGTTTTATTTCAACGATACATTTTTTTATAGAAGGGAATGTATTTCGATGCATTGTTTCGTCAAGTTTAACTTTTTTTAGTCTTGCTTTTGCTTTAAGTAAATATAGGAGCTATTGGTTGCTTAGATACCATTAATCTTTGACTACGGATTAAACCAAAACAAAAACAAGTGAAAAGAGTTGAAAAAACAAAAGTGAATATAAGTTAGTTCAAGCTAGAACAACGTTATACTGATCTCAAAAGTAAGTAAGTTGTATACGTGCTTACATGACAGTTTCTTGTTCTGCATTTCCGTTCGGTTTACTATAAGCAAAACAAAAAATAACCAATAATGTGTTTTAATCAATAAAGCTTTGCTCACACAGGGGCAGACATAAAGTAAATAGTAAGATTGACTTTCGGCATCATCTCGATTCAATCTTCAAGATTAAAATATTCAATAATGAGTTTGATTGACAAAAAAAACGAATTTAAAACGGGTTTCTTTAATTTTACAATGAGGGTCAGAAGTACCCAAAGATAAAATTTAGAAATGTTTTCACTTAATATTACAACAAACAAAATGATCAGTTAAATGTATTTAAAAATCTTCAACCTTTTCTTTTTCACGTTCGCATTCTCGTACCTGGAGCCCATGCGGAACGTAGTAGTAGTAGTAGTAGTAGTAGTAGTAGTAGTAGTAGTAGTAGTAGGAGTAATAGTAGTATTAGTAGTAGTAATAGTAGTAGTAGTAGTAGTAGTAATAGTAGTAGTAGTAGTAGTAGTAGTAATAGTAGTATTAGTAGTAGTAATAGTAGTAGAAAGTAGTAGTAGTAGTAGTAGTAGTAGTAGTAGTAATAGTAGTATTAGTAGTAGTAATAGTAGTAGTAGTAGTAGTAGTAGTAATA
>JAOTRI020098880.1:0-14447 GCA_028564885.2 Zoanthus sanctaehelenae | reverse complement strand
TCGTGTTCTCCCAACCTCCCGCGTGTTTACATCAGGTTATGTAAACACGGAAACCATTTTATATTTCTTAAATATCATCCACAAAAAGGTGAAAATCAAAAGGGGAGAACAGAAGTGAGAGTCGTTAAATAATGTACGACAGAAAAAGAAAAGGACCGATCGCCAAACCTTGATGGATTCCACCAGTAATAGACATAGGATTAGAAGTTATGTTATTTATGGTAACAGTTTGCTGACAGTTATCAAGTACAAAAAATTCACTAACCGACTATACACATGAGTTTTTCAAGAAATTTGTTAAAGATCGAGAGTATAACGAAATAGGACGCGGGTTATTTGGAAGGAAAGTATGATCGCTTTTCTTAAAAACCGGAATTACATTGGCTAGCTTTAAGCAATCTGGTACAACACCAAGAGAAAAGGATACATTAAATAACATTTCGAGCGGTTTAGTTATAACATTTTTTAATAATTTAAATATATTCGCAGGAATACTATAAGGACCAGATGCCTTACCAAGCTTCAGATTTGAAATCTCAGCTTCAGTTTCAGTGGCGGTCTGTCACGGGGAAAATGAAAAAACTGTCGCTTATGGAAGACTTTAAGTTATTCAATTTGCTCAGATAATCTACTTCCAACATTAGTAAAATAGTTATTAAATGCATTTGCTATCAATTTAGGGTTTGTTATGTCATTATTATTTTCTGTGATTATAAATATTTTATGCCATACTTTTTTGTTTAACATATACAATTTCTTTTATATCATTCCAGGGTTGTTAGTGTTTTCAAGATAATAGCTATTACAGTACGATCTTTTTCTGAGTTTTAGCAAACCAAATTAATGAGCTAAAATGACTTTATAATAAATTACAATGGACTTGAAATGACTCCAGGAGTACTGATTTAGATTTTTCTAAGAACTGATTCATGCAAGTTTCTCAATAATCCCTTCGGTAAAATTTGTTTAAACTTTAGAAACAAAAGACTAAAATGTCAATCTTAATACTCCAAAACTTTTAAGGAAAACTATGGAATATTTCTTTATATTTTATTAAAACCAAAAATTTTATAGACCTTTTTTGTTGTCTGAACAAAGTATAAATAAGTTCCTCCAAAAGAATCTTGAAATTTGGAGCAAAATGACCCACTTTTGTGTTTTCTTAGCACCCTGAAAAGTCTTGTTGTTATAGCAACGGGCTGCTTCAAATAGGTTAACATCAATAAAAGAGTTTTTTATGTTTTGTCTTCATATTTGGTAATAGTCGCGTAATAATGAGTTAAAGAGAAATGCTTAGTGGAATCAAAACGCTGAAAGATTCCTGAGCCACTGATACATCATACATTTTCACTTCCGTATATGTTGCAGTAAAGCTCACTTTGCCATTGGTTCAAAAACAATTAAAGACCATTGTGCGTGCCTAAAATTTACGGTGTTCAACTTACCAATAGAGAAAAATAACGCCCTGGGAACCCCTACAGTTACCATCTACATAACATTGTCCGGCTGCGTTACCAGCGTGGTTGGTCCTTGTGGTGTAGTGGTTAACACGTCGGACTAGTAAACCGAAGATGTGGGGTTCGATTCCCGCCAAGGGCTATATATGTTATTTTTCTCTTATTTCTTTCTATATATCTACACACCGAACGCATTTCCATTACACCAATTGCAAAGCGAGCTTTACTGCATGAGGGTTTACATATACGGAAGTGAAAATGAATGAATCTTTCTCGGCAGAGGTACAAGCTCAGGCTGAAGCTGCCAGAATAAGGTAGAAATGTTCCTTGTTGAAACTTTACTAAATCTTGACTGATTGCCAAAGTTTCTGTACAACTGTTCTTTGATCAAGGTGGCTCTCTACGGTTTCTGCAAATCTTACCAAATATGTGACAAGGAACATTTTTACTTTATTTCAGCTTCAGCCAGACTCTTGTTATCAGTCCGCCAAGGCTATGTTTTTGCCCGGTGTTTGTTTGTTTGTTTGTTTGTTTGTTTGTTAGCAACATAACTAACTTGTGGACGGATTTTGATGAAATTTTCAGATGTTGTCAGAAATGGGACAAGCAAGAACTGATTAAATGTTGAGGGTGATCCGAAAAAATCCTGGATTTTGGATCACTTTGAATTCACAAGCCTACAAGCACACTCGGCGTCATTTACAACTGTACATGGTTACATTTGTAATTTACACTCGACGTGCTGCACGTGCATATTCTAGTGCTAGAAATTCTGTTCTTGAATTCTTGTATTTACAAGAACTGTAATGTTGCGTGAGGATCACAATATGCTTGGCGGAGGTCTGTGCTCTCTGAGTGCTTTTCTAGTTATATCAATTCAAGAACTGTAATGCTGTGTGGGGATCACAATATGCTTGGCGGAGGTCTGTGCTCTCTGAGTGCTTTTCTAGTTATATCAATTCAAGGACGGTAATGTTGCGTGACGATCACAATATGCTTGGCGGAGGTCTGTGCTCTCTGAGTGCTGTTCTAGTTCGTAAACTGTTCTTAATTTTTGGTCAATCGGAGCCTTTATGCATGTTCTTATATAAAAATGCTTTTATAAAAAATATGTTTATTGCATGAGCTTGAATGGCTGTGTTAAAATGTCTAAACAAAAATCTTCATGTATTTCTCCACAACCCAAAAAAAAGGTTTAAATGTGAAGAACATAACTGAAACATATTTCCCTTTCACCAAGACAATCAAATTTTTGATGAAATTCATTTTCAAGATCGAATAACTAAACTGATAAAATTTGTTAAGCTTTTAAAAAAACCTTCGACGTGAAGGCAGTTTGTGGCTGATTTAATACTGCTATTTTCTAAGTTTTTCTGAAACGGTAAAAGCTGTTTTCGATGTCCGTTTTCTTCCCCAAAAGCGGAAAGCAATTTTACCTGAAACTGATTGGTTTGTTGCATCCACCGTTCACGAATTCGAATTCGAAAGCAAAACATCAGATGTCAAAACATCAAGATGTCATTTTAACAAAGATAATTTCCTTAGCTAATGACTGTTACGGTATAGATACAAGATTTGACCACCCAAATCAATGCTTTTCATTAGAACTTTGTTTCAGTATTGCCTTCAAAGTCGTCTTCATAGTCAATCATGTATACATTAATAGTTCACATACACAAAAACTTTTCATTACGTATTTGATGCGGTTTGATTTCTTTGATCGAAAGACAACATTTGACGGTAAAGAAAAAAACATGAGATCTTCGACCTGCATTAAATCGACGGTTTTTATCTGCAAAAATTCAAAATTGGTGTATAACCACTGTTCGGAATCACGTCCAATGAGATATTGATTACGTATGACCAGTAGTAGTACTGAGGGAAACTAAGTAGGGCTAAAACTATTAATATGTTTTCTATACTAAAACCTGGCAGTTTCGTTTGACTTATGCATACTTCGTACAATTGCAGCTAAAATTTTCAAGAGAAGAAAACAGTATTTTTATGTCGGGCTCACAAAAAAATATTCTTTTTATTATCACATTAACACAAAAGAGCTCAAAGCATTTTTATCATCCGTTTAAAATCAGAAATACTTCCATTTTTTATAAAGTTTAATGGTACAAGCTATGTACAATCTCTCCTTGTTCTCCATTTGTTTTAGAAAAAGTGAAAAACAATTCTGACCAGCTGTCAACTGCGTAAACATCTGATTTGTGGAATGCGGAGGTCTCGCGAAGTTTGTGGTACAGAAAGAAGACAAACACGTCCTGAGTGCAAAGTTTCAGATGGAAGTTTGGCAAAATTCAGTAGCATGCGTAATTCTGCGCATCAAGGCGTGAGGTTACTTCTTAAAACCCTAAAGACAGTACTACATTTTTTTAGTTGGCCGGGTTACATACTTTAACTAAGGTTTTTTTACAAACACTTGCTGACTTGGCTGTAAAAACCAAGAAATATATTTATTATATATGCATATAGTTGCTAACACTTTAACACAAATATAATAACACTTTTTCAAGATTGGTTAATTCAATCCAACGTTTAGGTATTCAGTTTCTCACGAGAACCTTTTGCGTTATTTTATTTGAGCTAAACTATCGCAACAAACTACTTTATAAAATTACCAAGATAAAGTTAATAATTATCTATAAAACATTAGAGTATCGAAGCTCTATAGAACATAAGTTTCGAGAACTCTTTGCCATTTCTAATTTGAGCCTAACTGGCTACGAGATTGTACGGCTAGAGAATCGAGTTATTGAAATTATGTTTAAATCTTAACTGTCAAAGGAAGAGTATCTCTTCACAAGATCCAGGATATGTAGCAGCAAATCTCTGTTTACATTGTACCATTATGATAACGTTTTGTCATAAATGAGGCTAAATGAATGAAACTAAATTCCAATTGTAATAAAACAACACTTATAGTATTTATAAAGAGTTACTATTAACGCTTTTAAAGTCATTCTCCCCAAAGCTACACAAAACCGAAAGTCTAAATTACATCGTTTTTTAGTGAAAACGGTTCGCCTAGCCTTATAGCTTATCTGATTGTAACGATACCAGTAGAATTTTCTTAACTCTTCGGTATCTTTTTGTTGCGGTTCTCACTGGTCCATTTTAACATTGTTAATTTCATGATAAAATTCTTAATATAGATATACTTGTAGATTCAACATATCAATTATCAGAAATTTAAAAGCTAGAGATGCTAGTAAACTTGAAACATGCTTCATTGCAACAAGCTATAGAGACTTAAATTTTGTTTAGGTTTTCAACTGATTCATTATCAACTCCAATAAAGAAATGAAAATAGGAAACAGCTACTGCTAAGCTAGAATTAATTGGAGATTTCATTATCAGTTAGTGAGGGGATTTTGATAATCTGTGAGAAAAATAAGAAAAGAAAATATTTGTCTTACTTTGTCGAGAAGTTAGTCTTTCTATTTTCCGTTTTATAGTCAAGACACAGCGATAAGAAAGAATTATTGTTGCGGTTTAATTAATAGTTTTAGATATTTCCACTTATTTGAATTGAATACCACATGGAAAAAGTCTGCACACCCTTTTTTCTCCAGCATGTTTCCAGTCAAATAGCCTTCTGCTCTTTATCAGTCAATGATGTGAGCTCTTTTGCTGTTAAGTGGTGAAGATTTTATTATGTGCGAACACGTTTTTCCTTTCAAGAACACGTGTACCAAAACCTATATTTTAACACACAATGATCAAAATGATCTATAAAGACATTACAAGTAATAAATTACACGCCGACTTGAACTAAAACCGCAATATGTGGGTGGAAAAACTTGACAAACAGCACTTATCAATTAAAAAACAAATATTTGATTTTGAATTGAAAATGAAGTTACAAATCGCTTTTCTCAGAGCAGTCGCGAAACTAGGTTTTCTAGTATGCTTGAGTTTAGGATACCATTGCGGCTGAAGTTAAATTAGAAGACTTGAAGAAAAGCGTCCCTTTTGTAAAAATGCAACGAAGACTCTAGTCTTGCCCTAAACGTCAAGAGCCAGGTCCAACATTTTTGGAGAAAATTCTGATAAGTAAATAATTGCATTCATACGTGTACCAATAACAAGGGAAACTACAGATACAGGTTCACTGGTAGACTGGAAGATAACCCGGCAAAACTCTATATTTGAAACTCATTTAAGTCTGGTCAAAGCAAATTTCACTCATCTAGTACAGTTATATCTGCAAATACCTCAGTTTTAAGTAATAATAATCACAACCTAAATTTCCAGCTATTATCTATGCTTGCCATGGAAGTTTAAGCAAAACAAACTGGAAGTCACAAATTGAAAAAGATAAGACAGTCTCTAGTTTTACTTTCTGAACTAAAAGTGTTTGTTATTCAAAACTCTTTGCACAAGCAGCATGTACTTTTTGTAATCTTAAAGTGAATGAGCCGCTAAGAAACAAAAAAAAACACATTTTTTTAAAACAGAATTTTGTCATTAACTATGTTAGTAAAGACGAGGCAGATTATTAGTATTCAAAATTCCATCAATACTTTATCAGTTTATGTAAAGGAAAGGAATACTGTTTTCGTGTGGCTTTATATCAATTACAACAGTATTAGGGCCAGGAGATCCGCTTTACTAAATTCTTTCCTAGCCTTAAAGAGTTTTAATCTTCGACGTTTAAATCTTCTTAATTAGCGAACGACAAAAAAGATACCTCATTGTCATTTGATGAATTTAAAAATAAAAAATTGGCTCAGCAGACATCTTGATGTGCCTCCGAACCAAGACATGCAAACAACAAGCTTTCTCATTTATGGTATAGCGTGTGCACAAGTCATAACTCACATAAGACTTGCAGAAAGATTAAAAAATCTGATTGAGGTAATATAAGTAACTTTTTAAAAGTCTCCCGGTTTTTTTCGGAAAATGCAATAGCAAGAAAAACCTTTAATTGTTTTTGGTTTAAATGCAGGCAAAGTTAAGTAATATTTCAGTTTCGACAGTTTATTTCTCTTGCAGCGGGACATGCAATTCTTTGCCATGCGGATTGAAGTGTGTAATGTTCCACTAAAGTTAAAATATGAAAGCAAAAGTTACACGTTAGCGACGTTGCAAGTCTACAATTAAAAAGACGAAAGACTAGTACTTTCTGCTTTGTTTAAGTTGTTGACCTGGTGAACACAACCAGTGAACAAAGACAAAATGTTTTAACGTTGCACTTCCGACTTATCGTTTAGTTCAGAGATTTTCGAAAAACTAAACACCCAACAGATTTATATTAAATTAAGATTTACTTTTTTTACTTAGAGAACAGCGACCGTGTG
Source organism: Zoanthus sanctaehelenae (assembly GCA_028564885.2). Lineage (NCBI taxonomy): Eukaryota > Metazoa > Cnidaria > Anthozoa > Zoantharia > Zoanthidae > Zoanthus > Zoanthus sanctaehelenae. The sequence continues at coordinate 7,681 of JAOTRI020098880.1, read as the reverse complement.
TATATATACCTCTGTTGGAGCTCTTTCCACCTTTTGTGGAGCTTGCTGAAACTAAGAGTTGGCAGCTACCTCTACTGGTTTCAGTAAATTCTCTCAAATGAGGTGAAGACATTGAGATTGTAGTTGGAGGACCTGACCATGATCTTCGTGCCACTGGTTCCCTTTGGCATGACGGAAAGTTTCTGTGCAGTGGAATGGTTTCTCTAGCTGGATGGGACAGTGGAGGAGGATAATTTGTGGAAGCTGTCGGGATATTTCTATCTTGATACGACAAACTTTGAGTTGAAAAACGGGGTTGATTGCGAGTAAATGGATGCTGTTGAGGAACACTTTCTCGTGGATACTGTGTCAACGAGTACAAATTGGAGTTATTGTTACTGTTGTATCTGTAGCTTGACGGATACATCTCTTTTATTTCTCAAGGAAGTTCCAAGATGGCGGCTATTCCAAGCGTTTTGACTGGGTAGTTTATTAAAAACATCCGCAAGGCAATTAGAAGTTACTAACAAATCATGTCTCGGTTAGAGGTGATCCCAGGCGAGAAGGGGTGACAGACTACTGTGAAACTGACACCAACTAAACATCTGACGAACCGCGGCTTTCACATTGTCAAAAGATCGACAGAAACAAATATCTCAACAACATTAAACTATCCGGCAAGCGTTTTGAGCAGTGCTCTATTACGTTTTTAACAACGGTGTGCTTTTCGGTTAAGACACTTTTCAAAAATTTGTTTGTTAAAAACAGAAAATGTCATTATATGAAAAGTGATGAGCCTTTGCTTTGTTACGTTGGACAAAAAAACCACAAATTTCTGTCTAAAACACTTTTAAAACATGCTCAAACCGTGCCGCCCGAGATAAACATATTGAAGTAGCCAGCGTGAATGCTGGGAGTTCTTAGTTTGTACCGCAAAACAATTAGCTAATTAACTATCTATCATTTTGCCATCGAGAAGCCAAAATGCTTCGCAGGGACACAAATTATTGTTTCAAAAATCAGCGGTCTTAAGACCTTTGGAGACGGGAGATCATTGATTGAATAAATTGGAAATCACAAGCACAAATTTGCTTACTTGCTCAAAGCTTTTAAAAAGTTTATCTTAGACTATATGGTTCACACGGGAGTCTTTGTTGTTTTATTGTCAAAACACGTGCATGATACCTGTGAATTTGTACCAGATGTACAAAGTTAATGACAAGCGGTACCGACACTCAATGAACTGGAAACTGCTTTCGAAATCTTTGTGGCCCTTTGTTTCTGCTGTGCTTCGCGAGGGCCAGACTAAGAGGTATTACAAACTTTGTGCCAAAAGTACAAATCCCCTCCTGGGATAAAATCTTTATAGCTGCTAAGCAAATTTCCTTTCCAACAGAGAATCTCTCCATCCTAAAAGTTTTAGATATCTTATATTTGTTAATTGGTGTAGATGTTTTGTTAAGAAAGATTTAAACAATCAAAGAAGTCTCAAAGAAAAAAAGACCCTTAAAACGTAGAATTATTTTTGTAACGGACAAACGAGTTGATCGAAAGAGTCAGGCTCAATGTTACTCACCTGGACACCTAAAATATTTTTTGAGTGTTTCTGCTGCTCACTGGAAACTTCTGTGCAAGGTGAGAAAATTTCCGCTACCTTTCATGGATACATGCAAATTCGTGCTGAGAGCCATTCAAATTGAAGCCGTTCTGAGTTTACCGAATGCTGAATTTCATGGGATACCGCAGCCATCGGCCACTTACTCAAAGAAATAGATGAAATAGTTTACATATTCGCCCAGAGTTCAAAGATTTTAATTATGCCTTTTGGTAAAGCCATTTGTCACAAAGAGCTACCGCTCTTTTTGCTAATCTTGGGAAAAATGATCATGTTACCGACTGCTCCACAGTTCTTTGAGAGAGTTAAGATAGAGCAGATTGTTTGTATCCTGCTGGGAATTTTAAGCAGAATTTTGAACTTCCATCTTCACCGTGTCAACAAGGCTCTTGAAAATGAAGTAGCAGTTAGAACGCGATTAGAGAGACCTCTTGTTTTCAACACGGCTTTTGAACGATGACGAATGCCAGAAATCGCCGGGTAAAAAAACATACAAGTAAGACTATGTCGACGCAAACATGTAACAATCGTTCAATCCAGCGACAACTCTGTATCATATTTGCGGATAAAAATAAATCATAAATAGAGTAGGATGTAGACATATTATTTCCTCATTGCATTACGTATAGTAATAACTATGATTTAACTGCTTTAAATTTAATTGCCTACATTAACTGGCGTTAAGGTATGACTCTTAAAAGTTAAAATTCGCGCGTTTTTATGTGAAATACATTTCAGCAGTTGTCCCATACAGATACACTCACACGACATTGAAATAGCAACATTAAATATCAATGTAGTTTGGTTAAGGTATGTTATTTCTTGGTAGAAACATGAATACAACAGATATTTAACAAGTAGTAGTATACTATACTATAGCACAATATAAACCAATGGAAGTGATGCCAGTAAATTTTTGATTTATTTTCTTTATTAAATCAAAATGAAAATATAATCGTTTTTTTTTCTTCAGTTATAAGAACAGCAAGGCTGAAATTGGCCAAATACAGTTTAAAAACAGTCTCAGGCTGAGTTTCCAAATATCTGTGAAAATGTTTTACGAAGAGACTTCACTAGTTAGCAACACGATATACACACAAGAAGTCTCGCGGTATTTAATTAACATTTATTATAAAAATATAATGGGAGGCACCTCTTTTTGTTTCTATGTCTATGATGTTTCTTGTTCAATTTAAGCTGATAGAAATGAGAACAGAACTTAAGAACAATTTGAGTTGAAATCATCAAAATTAAGAACATTGAGCCTTGGAAACATTTACGTTTATTGCGAAAGCTGAAGTTTTTCTCTTGTTGTTCTGGAAAACCTCGAACTAAAGGCTAGTAAAGCTACTCTCGGCAACAGTTTTGCTAGGAGCGGAACATTTTTCTCTTTGTATATATGATGTATAATTTACACATTTATCACTAAATTGTTTCTTTAGAGACACCTACGTATATAACCCACAGGACTCCAATCCGAGATGTCACAATCATAATTCATATTCTCTCACTGCGGTATAAAACTTATCTTTTTATAAACTGTTTCTGTAAGAAACACCGACACAGCAACCCTTTATCATTGACTCTAGTTTACCGCTAGTGATTTTCTCAGCTAGAAAGCTGACTATAAAATTAACAAACCATGCAGTAAGCTTGTTCAGTTCCCAAACATTGAAACAGTTTTTAAAATTTACAGGCTATAGAGTTATCACTATTTCACTATCACATTCACCGTTTCTCAAATGACATCTGATGTGACCTAACTGTTGTATCTATTTCACTCTGACCAACTAAGGGCATCTCATTAGAGTACAACTAACTATAGCCGTTCCCGACAAGTCCTTGTCAGCAAAATGATCTGAAATTATAAGGCCATGTATGATTGATACCAAAAGATTAAACTGCGAAATCGGAGAAATAAGAAAATTAGCTTTTGTTAAGGCACGGTTTTAAATACGAGAGATAAATTTCTCCAACTCGTCTTGCAACAAGGCTCGTTTTCCCCTGCCTATATGACTATATACGTGCAAGCAGCACAATTAAGTTAATGCAGTTGAGTGAATCATGAGTTTTCAGTCATTGGTCAATTCAACCAAATGATTGCTCGCGAAGTTATCATGCTGCGAGACAAGTTTTAAATCTGTGATAGCAATACGTGCGTAGCATCTTGACTTTTGGGGGCAAAAATTACAGTAAAACGACTTTCTACTCTCTCCAAAAAACATCTTCTACTTGCAACAGATAATTTTGATTTCTACCTGGGTGGAAAAACGTGCAGCATTGCTTTTCAACCAGCTTGGCAGCAATGTTACAAAACAAATTGGGAGATATTTTTGCTCGTATTATAGTTAAACCATGTCTTTTTTTCAATTATAGTCTGTGTTTCCAGTTGCTTCAACGCAAGCTCCGGCTTTAGTTTCTTATCATAAGCTGGCATTGCATAGGACGTAGATCTCCTGTGCGTTAAAAAACCATTCTCAACTACAAAATTTGAGTAGTGTGTGTGAAAATTTTTACACAATAGATATCTGAACAAACATAATGCTTCTGAAAAAAATAGCAAAACAATTACTGTTCATCAGCCGGATGCCCAAATTGTGTGTAATTCTACAACTGGTTTCGGCTTCATTAAATCCTGTACCAACTGAAGAACAATTTAGGTGGAGCTACCCACTACGTGAAAACAGTAAGTGAACAAAATTAGCGTGAGTAAAGTAAGAAAAATCAATAGATTATCCGTTAAAACCATTATTCGCGGCATACGCCACAAAACAACAAAAACAACAAGTTCGCGCGTGAAAAACTTACTAACCGATACACATCTAAATATATCATATTTAACAATTATTCCTAGAGCGCGCGTTGGATATGAGATTGTAAATAGCCAACGAGGTGCGTAGATACTTGAAAACAACAACAAACTTTAAAATAAATTGATAACCGAGAATTTTTGTTAAAGTCCATATATCAGAGTCGTAACGAGGGATATTTTTTCGTGACTGATCCCATATTTTTCCCCAACATGATCCCTGATCCCAAAAACGATGATAATCTTGATCCCTGATCCCTGATACCATGAAAAATACTGCTGATCCCGATCCCACGCGTGGTGATCCCAGGGCTGTGATCCCTGATCCCGGAGCTGTAATCCCTGATCCCGATCCCACGCGTGGTGATCCCAGATCCCGTGGCTGTGATCCCTAATCTTGGCCCTTTTTAGGCCTTTGATTCCTGATCCCGGGGCTGTGATCCCTGATCCCATATCCCTCGTTACGACCCTGATATATGGTCATTCGGTATATGAGGTGATAACCGAGATTGAGTGAGCAAATCAGAACGCTAGAAACGCAATATTCGAGATTGAAAATTTAAGGATATAATCGATAAACTTCTGTCAAACAATTCATGGCTTTCTAAGTTCCTTGACTGATTTTCCGTATTTCCGCACCTCGTCATAGTAGCGTCTGTAGAACTTTATGAAGTAATTGCAAAGTATCTTCTTCCTAAAGCTTTGCCTCTCTAACTTGGTCAATAAGCGCCTGTTCCTTGCTATAAAGTAACTCTTTTCACTGCAAATCCTAGTATATCTTACCAGTTGCATGAGATATTAATACCCCGTACGTTGGTTTGCATGGGATGGTGCTGCCAAGGAAGTCCAGAAGTTTACTATCTACTGGAATTTTACGTATACTGAAAAAATTTGTATTAAGTATGTGAGTTGTATCTAACTAATATTAGTGCAAAAAACTTTAGGGCAATTGTGTATGTGACTTAACTGAATAATCTATTACTATCATATTTTCATTAATTATCAGAGAACGTCCGTTTGATTGAATAGCAACTGTTGATAAACAAAACAACAGCATGGGCGGCGAAACTTCGGAAGGGAGACTGTGGGCCAGTGTTCCACTAGTTTAGTTGATTCTGTTTAGGTTTTATTTTGGCTGTCCAATGTATTTCAAAGAATTGATCAACTTTATATAACTAACAAAATTTAAACAGCTTATCACAATTCTTCAGTTATTCAGCGGGAAAGATATTCCTGATATTTTAGTTTGCGAATTACGCCAAATAAATCGCGATCGGTTTGAATGTTTACTTCCTCAGACCTAAAAAGATCTTCAAGATATATATATTCAGATATACATTTTCATTCAAATTGTTTGATTTCTTTATAAACCTCTTTCTCTGATCAAAGCGTCTTTTCTCTAAACCACCCTGTAGCTCGGTCTTATCAATTTCACTTACTCGAACTTTTCAGCCAGATCTCGTATACTGCATAGCAGGACCATTGCGATTTTGGAGTTGTTCTAGCTTTATAGCAAGGCTTTTATCTAATCCATGCCAAATAACAAAAAAATAATCCAAACGTGCCAGAATAAGAGCATTGTACATGCATGTTAACTAAAGTATTGTGATCATCATAGTCTTGTTCTCTTTGATAAATCCAGGTCCGGACAAAATCGTTTGGTATAAATTATGTTCCCTATGATTTGTTTATGATAAGGTTTGCTGTAGATAAAAATTAAATATATACCTATCATTATTATCCTTTAAAGCCTTATGGTCTGGTCAACAATTAGTAATTTTGAGATTCAACTCAGCATTAATAAACTATAGTATATACTAAAACAGTGGTTAGCATTGAAGGCGCTCTCTGATTGGCTACTCAAACTCCGAATATCCTGTGCTATTTACCTCCGAGCAACCCGATTTGCATCCCTGACAAGCGAAGAAATCACTCAAATTAACGACGAAGTTAGTCCCTGAAAACACAAAGAAAACGAAGTTTCGATCAGTTACTATAACATTTAGCGTAAGCTTATGTGAACTTATAGCCACTGATTGTTGATTTGATCTTCAAGACAGGCGGTATTGTTAGCACTAAAGGTAGGAGTAATATTGTCAGCATACATTGTGGTAGTTTGATTGATCTATACAGTTTAGCAGATTAATTTTTGAAAAATAAAAACAATTGCAAAAGAGGGCCAAGTCATTTAGAGCCTTGTGGTACACTACATCTTACAGATACTTTCTGAAATATGTAACTGTTTACAAAACTTCTGGCTCCGCTTTTCAGGATTTAAAATAAAGAAATTAAGGGTTTTCTCACTCAGTCTATATCTTTTCATTTTCGCAATCAAAATTGAATGGTCAATTGTGTCAGATGCTTTTCCAGATCTATGAAAAGCGATACCAATATTGGAACTTCATTCATTGACCCTGCATCAATGACGGTGATTATAGTATTTTCAAAGTTCGGAAACCCGGTTGGTAATTCATTAGCATTATCTTTAAAATCCTTGGCATTTTTAACAGGGATAATGTTAATAAGTCTGTAGCTATCAACGTCAGTACAGTAGGCCACCATTTTTTAAAAATAACCAGAGTGACACGTTCTAGATTCCATTCCTCCTCGAAAACCTCAGTGCTTGGAGATCATAACTGGGGTAGTTATTATGTTAATAATTTGCTTGAGATGCCTTCAAGCTAGACTAGTATCTTCGTTGTCGTAGAGCTTGAATAACAATTCCAAGTGTTCTAAAACGTTAGTGGAACAGATATAGGTCAAATGTAGGATAAACACTTTATCGGTTTTAGGAACATATTAATAGAATGATTTCGTAGTTTCCTCAGACTCAATTAACTCCGCAAATTTAACAGTTATCCCATTAGGATATATTGTAGAAGACGCCTCCACTGAGCGTTTTTTTGGAGGGTGGGGCGTCTACTACAACTCAGGTACAACTAGGATAATTAAATCAAAATTTTCAGAATGACAAACAATAGATCGCTCCGAAAGGAGCGGTTCATAATATACGCGTTCATCATAAAACATAAACAACAACTTACCGATGAATGCTTTCCGCTCGATCTAATAAAAAGATATTAAAAAAAGTTAAATACATATATTTAAAAACATTAATCACAAACAGCAAAAACAATAAAAATCAATTTGTTAAAAGAAAACTTTTACTCGAATACGCTACTAAAACACAATTCTGAAGCAATAATTTCGGATTGAAAATTTGAATCAAAAGTTGAAAAACAATTTCGTCATGAAAGTTTGTATCAAAAGCTTATTTA
>JAOTRI020098869.1:0-14449 GCA_028564885.2 Zoanthus sanctaehelenae | reverse complement strand
TACTCCTAAATATGTATATTCTTGTACAATCTCTATAGGACAATTATTAATTGAGAAAGAAACATCTTTTGATTTCCCTCCAGACTTTTGAAAAATAAGTACCTTCGTTTTCTTTAAGTTTACATTTATAAGCCATTTTGCATTAAAAGTCTCATTAAAAGTAGTAGTAGTAGTAGTTGTAGATATTCCATACAAACTATGCTTTTAGGTCAGGAACTCAAGTGCAACATGCTCCAACGTTAAAACGTTTTGAGTTAAACAACTTTTTTGAGGACTTCATGCTGCTTACAATGTAAGCTATTTTGTCTATGTTCAAAAGATGCAAAAAAAAGACTCACCTGGTGGAGCTGCAGGATTGTATCCTGGTGGGGGGACCTGTAATAAAAAAAGCAATGCCAAAAAGTTGGAGTTGAAGTTGATTGATGTTGGTGAGAAGGAGTAAGTAACGACAGAATTGGCATAAGCTTCAAATTATTGCTAAAAAGGTTATTAATTCGGAAGTTTGAACTAAAAATATAGATGTGCAGATAAAGAATAAATTCAGTTAAAGGTTAAGACTTTGAATTACTGTAAAGGGAAAGCAACAATAAGAAAACAATAAAATGCTGATTTGAACATACACAAAAGTTTCTTACTGTGGATTGAAACATTTCCATTATTATCTGTCATGAAATCCCTAAATTACTTACCTTTTTCTCCACTGGATATGGCGGGTTTGGGCCTGCAGGAGGTACAGCACCCTAAAAAATGCAGAATTTGGATCAATTTTGGTTTTCTTGGAAGGGGAAGTATATCAAAATTACTTCAGTCTATATAATAATCATGTGACCATCAAACCTCTGCATTGACCATGGGTTATATTCAGTAGTATAGGTAGTCGGTTCTACTCAAGCCTGCGTATTTTAGCATTCAGTATAAATTAAAATTTCATTAATTTCAAAGTTAATTAAATTTAAATTTATTCTACAATAAAAATACAACATTATTGCGTCGGCCGCGTTTGCGCTTATATTGTATAAAAATTATACATTTAAGTAAAAATGAGAAACTAATAAAATTGAGTTCAAAGAAAATAAATTATATATTATAAAATAATATGGAACCACCAAATTCTTATATTCCAACGCGTAAATTTATACTAATGAAACATGCAATAATCAATGTTCCAAACACTGATTTTGAATGTTTCAAATAATAACTTCTGTAATATACCAAGAGAAGGTTGGACGACAAAGTTTGAATAAAAGAATAAAAGAAGATGCAAATAATTTTGATTGGACAGGTGTAAACTTTCCACCTACTCAAGAAGACATACTGTAGACACTTTTGAAAACAATAATCCTTATGCAATTAATGTTTTAGAACTAATATATATGAAAAATTAAATCCATTAAGATTTGCTAAAAGATATGATTCTAAAGTTATATACCTTTTATTAATAAGAAATGAACTTATAGATCACTACTGTTGAGTTAAAGAGTCATATACGTAGGCTAAAGACAAATAAAAAACGTGAAGGCAGACGAGAGTACTGTTCAAGTTGTTAAAATAATTTAAATAAAAAAAGAATTTAGATAAACATCAAGAGAATTGTGGATATATATGTATACATAAAATTCCAAAACTAGAATGCTAAACTTATGTATGTTGTAAAGATTGTATACATGACTGTCGGAGAGCAACTTGTAGAGAATGTTTATTTCAATATAAAAAACAAAAACAAAAAGAATATTGTTTAATTAATAATTTAATACACAATGGAATACGAAGAATTCGAAAACCCCTTTTTTAATTTAAATGATGAAGAGGATTGCAAACATACAAGTTCATATATTGATGATTCTAGACATGTTGCACTGTATGTGGTAAAATAATTGAAGGATTAGATTACAAACTAGATTTCTGTTATTTAAATCGATGTTCTAAAACAGAGCAATGAAAACCTAAAGGTATTCGTAAAGTATTTGATGATCATCATATCAATATTTCACATATGATGATTGATATTATAATTATATTCAAAAGATTGAAGGTGAAAAATATAAAAACTAGAGTATCAATTATAGCTGCTTGTTTGTTTTTTACATATCAAGAATTTGGTGAATACAGAAGAGCTAAATTAATACATTTCAGATTTATTCAAGATAAAAAATAAAGATATGTCTAATGGTATTTTATGGTATATAAAAGCTTTTCAAAAATCTTGTATTGAACATAATTATAGCTGCACAGAAAATTTTACCATGGTTTATGAAATTAGTTCATATTGATCAATCTCACTACAAAAGTATTAATTTTTTAAATATTTAGAAAATGCTTCAGTAAATATAAAACGCAGTAATCCAAAGTCATTAGCTGCTCCCATTATATATTTTTATTTATGTTTAAACCCAGATTATATGAGAAAGATTAATATAACTAGGACTAGTTTTATAAAAAAGAATAAAAATATCTGAAGTAACTATGCTAAAAATAATTTTATCAATTAAAATTCAATTTTAAATATTTTTTATTAATTACAAATTTTGAAACGCGAACGCGTAACAAAAAGTCTATATAATCTAATATTTCTTTTCCAATTTCAAAAAGAGTATATCCATTAAATTCATTGCGCCAATACTCACGAAACATTTTACAGAACTCAGAAGAAATCAGGAAGAACATTAGATTTTTGAAATTTAGTCTGATATTCAAATAAACAGTTAACAATAGTGTTAGTATTAGAAGGCATGTTTTATATAGTGTTTGTTTATCTTTAAAACATTTTTTCTTAAATTCTCAATATATATGTTTAAAAGTTCAAACTTTTGGTGACCAATTGAAATTAATTGACGATTATCTAATTTGATGAATTTATTTGAAACAATTTGAAAATCAAGAACTTGTACTTCTTTTACACCTTCTAATATAGGAATGAATTTAATTTTCGTCTTTGATTCACTAATAGATAATGTAATATATTTCATTTATAAATTACTTACTTTTATTTAAAAATTGTGTATTTAAATTCGAAACGCCAATAAAAAAGTTAAAATATTAAAACGGTAAAAATGTTTAAAAAGTTGAAAGTTAAAACAAACGTCATCTTCAAGTTAAAAATTTGACTTAGAAGTAGAAAACTTTCAACTATTTAAACATTTTTATCATTTTAATATTTTGTTTTTAAATTCTTCAACAACAATCATCACTACTGCTACTACTATCGAAAGCAATGCATTTTCACCTAGAAATTTAATAACTTCATTAGCTAGCTGTTTGGAAAATAAAACTTGCGATTTGACCAATCATTCCTGGTAATAGTTCACCTAGCATTTTACCGTGCGCACTCAAGCCGTTACCAAGCTTCTTTTCAGTCGTTTTTAATTCATCTCCAATCTTTTTTCCAGTCGTTTTTAATTTATCACGAATCTTCTTCCATATCGTTCTTAATTCATTACCAACCCTCCTCAATCCATTACCAACGCCTGTACCTAATGATGTCATTACACTTTGAAGGTTGGGTATAATAACACCAATAACAACACCAACAGCTGTTAAAACAGCAAATACTGTAAAGCCATGCTTCTTGAATATTTCTTTTATTCTCTGTCTCAAAGACGTTTTATTTTCAGCCCATTCTTCTAACCTAGCTAATTCATTAACTTCCTTTCTAATTTTAGTTTTAATACTCTCCTTCTGATTTTCACCAGCGTGTAAAAGATTATTTCTTGAAAATTATCAAATCTTTCTGTAATCTTATCTGCTCGTTCTCTAATAGATTCATACCTATCTATTCTCTCATTCTGATTTCGTAATGCATCATTAGCTGATTCAAGAGTGTCTATTTTTTTCCCAAACGCTGTTTATCAGCTACCAATACATCTCTATCAGATATAAGATTTTCCCAATGTCTATAAACAACATGTCTGTCATCTTGATAACTTTTGTTTATCTCTTAATTCATTCTCCAACGCAGATATCCTTTGTTTATAATCATCTAATTGCCTTCATATTCAAAAACGTCTTGTTCATTATGATTGATTTTATCAACATTATTTGATCGTACTTCACCAGATTTTTTCCTTTAATTTTTACCTTTAATTTTTATCTTTTAATACAGGGTCTTTATTTTGTACAGTTAATGTATGATCTTCATTTTCTATTATATATTCATGATCGATCTCCATTATTATCAACAAAATATTTTGCAGCACCCTTTCTATTTGATTTACTTATCATTATTTGACTTCATTTTCCCTATAATGATGATTTTGGATGCACTAAAAGAAATTTTCTCTCAGCTTCATTTCTACTTTCTTTTAGAGCTGATAATCCTTCTCGTAAACTAACAGTTACATTCTCTGACCCACATCGTGAAGAAGAAGCTTGTGGTCTTTCATCAATATATAAGATGAAGTTGAAGTACTAGCAACATCATCACCTAATTCATAAGTATGAAAATTCATCTTTAACATTGTCAACGACTTATTCAACTATTGAAGGTATGAATTTTCCTTTACCAACTTTTTCATGATAAGTTGGTTCATTTGTTGGGTTATTAATATCATCATCCGGATCTGGATTAAGTGGATTAAAATCAATAACATCATCCATTATGATTTCTTTACTTGAAATTAAGTAAAGAAAAGCTTTAAGATTTTTATTCAAAACTATCTTCTTGTTATTAAAATAACCCAATGCCATCATTCCTCCTCCAACATATAACATCTCCCCAGTTTTCTGATTTTGTGATGGTTTATAATAGTCACTAAATTGAGAAGGCTCGCTTAATATTAAATTTTCACTAGGATGTGTCTATACCTTAATGCTTCGTTTGTGTTTTTAAAATTATAGGAAGCAATAGCATTATTCCTTCTATTCTCACCTTCCCAATCAAGAAAATTTTGTCGTTCATTATATTTTTCATTTCATAATCTTTTTGATATTTTTCTAATGCTTTATCATGCCTTTGTTTTTCATAAAATACATCACTTGCATCACCACCGGATAAATATATAGCTAGGTAAGAACCGCCTACGAACGTAGTTGAACATTTTGTTTTTGCTATTTAGGTATTATTTTCTTATCCTCTAAATAGATTTTTAATGCCATGCTTATAGCGAGCACTCCAGTAAATTTAACGTAATTCATAGCGTTTGAACTTGCATCACCTAGAAAATTCTCTTTTACAATCTTTTTCCTAAGGTAACCTTAAGTAAGTGCATAATCTCATAAGGGTCGCTGCATCGATTATAGTTTTAATTAATTTATTTTCTTCTGGCATATCTTATTTTGATAATAAAACAAGATTATTTTAAGTTACTTTTCATTGCATTCCTATGCGATTAACTGGCGTCGAAATTTTAGATGATGAGGTATTTGGTGGTGTTTGAGGCACTTCTTTAGGCTTATCCTGTATATGTTGAACATAATAAAATCTTTCTCATCCCCATAGCAACAAATCCAGTAACGATACCTGGTAATGAAATATTAAACATATTTTTATCATCTTCTTTATGCTTAACTTTGGCAGCCTCTTTTTCATTAAGTGCATCAGCGGCCCTTTTATTATAAAGTGTATTTGCGCCCGCGAATAATTTGCTTGCATCAGAAAGTAGTTCATCTATAACATCTTCATTTTCCGCAGATGACGTCACAACTAAAAAGCGTTTATCCCCTTTTGCAAATCCTTTATAAGTTTTATTATAAGTATATGTTGGACAAACAAGTAAGATATAATCAAATGCGCTCTTAAATGGGCCGCGTAATTTTTCGACTAAATATTGTGTCTTCCCGCAGTTTGTCGGTCGTACTATAATACAATGAAATGGAAGTTTATCTCTTAGCTCTTCCATTACATATAATCTTATCTAGAATTCAAGATAAGATAAACTTTATTTTATTTTGTTTAATACATTATAGCTTTTAGGTTTGAATTCATAATCTCCGCTAGTGCATCAGCGACAATAAACATGTGACAACTAATGTTTCCTGATCCTCCAACCTTTCGTTTAATTTCAAGTTTAACTCCATCACGTGTACTATTCAATCGTAAACCTGCTCCATGAATGTCGTTGTCTGGATGTGATCGAACGTCAATCCATAATGCAAACTTATTACCCGTCGAAAAATCTTTTACAGATAGATAAGGTTTGTCGTTTGAAAAACGTTTCTTAATTTTCAGCCATAGATCTGATGGGACCATTCCTTTTGAATATAATCGATTAGGCATTCCATCAACGTTAATATTAATGGACTCCATATCTGGACTGAATTTTTCCGTGTCTCTTGTTCCGGACTTATGTGCTTCAGTAAAAAGACAAAGTATTCCTGTCATTGACCTTCTGGGTATATTGGTCAACATGTTCGTTGATGACACTATCACTTGCTTTCAATATGTTAAATGTTTTATGTAGAAGAATCTTTTCATAGAAAAATCCTATACCCGTTTGATAGGCAGAACGAGCAATATTAGCTAAATAATTTGAATGAATACATATTTATGTATATATATATATTCAAGTTCAATGTTTGTCAATGTATTATTTGGGGCTTTAGTTACGTCTGAATAGATGACAATGTCAGATATTGCGGCTAGAGTTAATTGTAAATCAAGATCTTGAGTTAATGCTTTTGGGTATAAGACATCATGATCTGCAACGATTGGATCGTCAAAAGGAATTCTGTATTTTGTATTATGTATGGACTGCCAGGGCAACTTCTCCTGCATTTGATATTACTTTGTCTCCTGCATTGGTTCTTAACCTATGCATATTTAACTCTGAAATTCCATAAGTAAGTCGGTCTTGTCGTTGTTCTCTAGTCAAAAATAGATCATTGTATGTCTTTAGTAGATCATATCTATTTATAATTATCTTGTAACGTTTCACCCCCTAGCATAACATATAAGTTTGTGACAAGGTTACGGGCAACATTGTTTACAACTGTATTATTTGCGTGACTTGTTACATTAAGATTAAAAAGTAGACATACACTTCCTGGGATTATTACAAGATATTCAGTCAATTTTGGTATAGTAATGTATAATACTTTCCCAGGATTAGCACTCAATGGATTAAATGTTACTCGATTAAGTGAAGCGTCTACTTTTAATCCAAAAGAGTTTTTTGGATTCTTATTCGGGATAAGTTTATCAGAAAACGTTAAGCTATGATCCATATTTAATTTAGAAATAAATAATGTTAGCATTAAATTTAATTTGATGGATAAAATTTATTATAGTGAAAAAGGTTATTGGAGAGGTTACGATGCAATAATAAATTACATAACGCAGCAAAAGTGTCTAAAGATATAGCTAGAAAATGGCTTTCTAAACAAGCTTTCTGGCAGATTGAAGAGGCAGGTCACTGGTTAAGTACTTATAAATTCTCGCTGGACATACGTGTTGCATCTGCTCGCTCGATGTGTCCGATAGTCATATTTACTATATGATTCATATACTATATGCAACTCGGTACAAAATTCGAAAGAAAGTGTAACTTGAGTTGAATGCACAGAAAAAATTCTGAGTCATTGACGGGATTCGAACCTGCAGCCTTTAAATTATCAGTCAGACGTTCTACACATTGAGCTACAAAGTCTCACATGGGGAGGCAGTAACCTGCCTCCCCATGTGAGATTTGGTAGCTCAATGGGTAGAGCGTCTGACCGGTAATCAGAAGGTGGCGGGTTCGAATCCTGTCAATTACTAAGAATTTTATCTGAGCATTCAACTCGCGTAACACGTTCTTTCGAACTTTATACCGAGTTGCATACTTTTATATAATAAAAAGATCCTTTCTTTTCAATCCTGTTCTCAAAGCCTTTACACTGACTGTCAAAATAGATTAGTTGAAATTTGATTTTAAAGCTGACGGCTGAAACCTACCTTCTTGTCAACTGGATATGGTGGGGCCTGAGATGACGTTGAAGTGTTTTGGCTTGGAGGTCCAGGGGGGTAAGGCAATTGAGTGCCACCCTGTATGATTGTGAACACAAATAACAATTAAAAATAATGATAAAACCTGTCACAGTGATCACTGAGCACAGTTTTTAATAGTAGCGAATATCAGCCATTAAACCAGAGTAATATATATTGTAGTTCTGTACTTAATATATAAATCTAAGTGATAATAATATAATAGAGTATTTAAAATATAATATATATTTGTATCACCTAACAAATGGACTAATTAATGTAAATCGTGCATTTTAATTGGCTATGCTACTAGAGGACTATTAGTAATAGTCATCGAGTAGCAAAATTCACACGCTTTCGTTCGTTTTATTCCCAAATAAATCTTTCTTCAACTTGCATTTGCTAACTTTATTATTGCTTTTTCTGTCCGACTAGTAGGGTGAAACTAAAACAATTAGACCCTTTACCCTCAATGGCCACGGGTTCAATAGCTACGGGCCTAATCTTTAAGTATTAACATCTTTGTTTTACACACACTCTTGCTAAGAAAGAAAAATAAAAAAAACTATTTACAATAAGTGCAACCACACTATGAAAGTAATTTCAGGTCACGTTATAAATTATCCTGGGCAAGATTATATCAATTATAAATGCATTTTTATAACTATCAATTATTAAGAGCTTTTAACTTTAATACTGTTAGTCCTATTTTTTGTTAACAAAAAGCTTAGTATGCATCAAATACAGTGCATATCCAGCTACAAAAACTACAATAAATTAATATTTACTGTACATGTAAAACATACTGGTAACTGTTTGTAGGACTTTTAGTAGAAAACATTGAGACTAACATATTAATCATTTTTAGTATTTACCAAGCAACCGATATCCATTTTTGCATTTTCTGATTGGCATTATTAGTTGATTTTTAAGGCTTTGAGTCTCATTATATATCTGTTGTAGTTAATTTTTTGTTTCAATTAATTTTTTGTTCTAACTAGTTATTTTTTTTCTTGGAACTAGTTCGTTTTTTTCTAACTAGGTTATATTTGTATCAACTGTCTGAATAAAAAATTTTTTTTGTCTTTTTTTCCCTATACCCTTTTTATTCCCAGACTATACCTTATTCCTAACCCCAATCCACTTCACTATCTTTCACTTACCCCCATATAACCCCACTCTAACCTTTTTTTGCTATCTTCTTCTGGTACTAAAGAAGATTTGAACTCTCAACCTCTGGATCTCTAGTCATCTTCCTTATCCACTTGACCACACAGGCAATCGTTGCAATCCACCCTATAACTCTCAACCTTATAACTTATACAGTAGGTCCCAGTCTCACCATTACAATGACTATAACTAAGTCATTAAAAAGAAACTACTGTAGTTTGACAAAAAATTAACTACAACATATCAACCCATATTCACCTCCACTTCAGGGAATAATATTGTTAATTATGAACCTACACTGGGTGGAGGATAAGCGTAGCCTGGGTTACTCCCTTTCATTGCTGGCACAGATGGAAGTGAATTAATACTAGCACCAGGACCTCCTTGTTCAAATCTCTCAAATCCATAGGACTGAACATTACCACCACCACCCCCTCCTCCTCCTAAATTGCCACCACCATTGTTTAAGTTAAAATCATTCACATCTGGGATATCATCAGCCTAGAAATGAAAAGAAAATAATAGCAACCAATATAAAAAAAATACAATAATACAATAAAATATAACAATATAACTTAAAACTACTGAAGGTAGAAATACCTAAATACTAACTTTTAATGAACAAAACATTCATTTTAAATTAAATCTCTATCAGTTATATGACAAATCACAAACTAAATGACTTTATTAGGTTTAACACACTCACTGATTGTGAGTTATTTTGATTTTAAAGAACCTGCATGCATTCGTTCAATTTAACAATGAACTTGAAATTTTGCATCCCTGTAAAGGATTTCAAATTTGACTAAAAATGGACATGTACATTAAATGATTATTGTTGTTTGTTTCTTACAAGGAATAAATCAGTTAATATTATCAAGTGAACTTGAAATCATGTTCAATGCTACAGCTTAATAGAAATAATAATAAGCATCAGGTGCTAAAAATTTTAAAAAAAGATTAAATCAGAGCACATGCCTCTTGCTAAGCTGCATATGTACACTACTAAGGGGCTCTATTGTACATTCCAGATGGTGGTTAGGTGGTATCAGACCATTTTGGGAGTCGGATTGCAGATATTTCCTCAATTTCATGGCAGTTAGCGATTAACAAATCACTATATGATAATGGAAAATTAATACTTTTTTGCTCAGTTTTCAGTTTTTTTGCATTCTAATGAGTGAATTATGGTGTTGGAAGTAGCGGTTACAGTATGAATTAAATAGATATCTGAAAAGACATAACCGTACAAACACAAGATGGCGTGTACTGTAGCCTCTTTCTCATGATTACTTAACTACTTTAAACAATAAAGGTCAGGGCAGGTTACAGCCCTTAAATAACACACGTGTGCCACCGGCCCAGTTCAAGATGGCAACCGCAGAAGGTAATGATGTTATAAAATATGTCGCCCTATTTTACAAGCTTGGAGCAGCGCCACAAGATTCTATCCGAAAAGAAAAGTTTTGAATGCAGCAGCCAAGAAACATTCATAGACAAGGTGGCCCATCATGGTCATCTGTATTTGATTTATTTTTTTCTTGCTTTGATCTGTGTGTCCAGCGTTGATAATACAGTTAATAATGCCTTTATGTACGTATGCTTTTTACATTATGTAAGGGTTTAATTCTAAATTAATTTGATCATGATGAAGATGATGAGGCAGGAACACCCGGTTATGGGCGATATGATGATGCGCCGCAGTTGACAGCTGAAGCTCTTTTTCTTGTTGGATCAAGATCTAGGTTTGGGTGGACAGTTCATTTCAGTGGGAGATTTATTCAATGACAAAAATAAATTCAAACTAAATGCTTTAAACAGCTAAACCCTTGAACAACCAGCCATGGCTCCGGCTGGCATTTATTTCCAGTGTATAGAAGCAACACCAATGACATACTTCTGAACAGACATAACTAGAATGCTGCTGAAAAAAATGGCAAAACAGTTACTGTTCATCAGCAGGATACCTAAATTGTGTGCAACTCTGCAAATTGGTTTCGGTTCATTAGACAAGCTCATTATTCAACCACTGCACAGGTCTCTATAACATCCATTGCCTGAGGTAAGCCACTCTTATCATATATTACAGGCATAATATCCATTGCTAATTATTGTCCACCACAACACCTGTGTTGTTCAAATTGTTTCCTGTATTCAATAACTTTCAAACTGTATATTTGCTAGGTTTGACTTGTGTAAGCGAACCCTCTTAGTAACATTTTTGACCTTCTTAGACAAGAATAAAAAGAACTAGGTGAAATTACCTTGAAAGAAATAAGAGTTAGGGCAAATGCCTGTTACTAATTTTGCAAAAGAAATGGCGGTTGTGATTTTTAAAGGAAAACAGGAGCGGTTAATGTATGAGAAGAAAAAATATGGCAGTGTGTGGAACATCTCACCCCCTATAATAGAGCCCCTACTAACAAATACAACTCAAATTATGCATGAAAGCTATTAAAAAGTGTTATTATGCACACTTTGTCTGTGATGATGCCATCATGCCACACAAAATATATGAGAGATGTTGATGGGAAAGTGCTATTTAAAGTTCTGTGGTGTACAAGTCAACTGGCCAGACAAAAATTGTTCTAGAGCAGATCAATAATTAAGCCTTTGCCAGTCAAATATCAAGAATTAATTATACAAAAAAACTATTATAATTATTCCAATTATTATAATAATAAACTATGATAAATTATATAATTCATAAAGTATATAATAAATTATAATATTATTAATAATAATTATTATGTTGTTGTAAATTTTTTGTCTCAGTTAATTTGTTTTCTTACTAGTTACATTTTTTCCAACTAGTTAGTCTTTTCTAACTAGTTTATTTTTAATGGTTTTAAAAGTTATAGTCATTATAGTGGTGACACTGGGACCTATAAGTTATAAGGTTGAGAATTATAGGGTACATCTCAAAGATTGCTTGCGTGGTCAAGTGGTTAAGGAAGAGGAGTAGAGATCCCGAAAATAAGAGTTCAAATCCTTGGAGTACCAAAAACAAAAGAAAAAAAAAGGTAAGGGTGGGTTAAATGGGGTTTAGCTGAATGGTGGTGAAGTAGGGGGGTGTTAGGAATGGGGTATAGGAGGGGAATAAAAAGGGTATAGGAGAAAAAAAAAGATTTTTTTTGAGGGAGTTGATACAAAAATAACCAAGCTAAAAAAAAAACTAACATAGTTTGTATAACTACTAGTTAGGAAACAAAATTAACTGAGACAAAAAAATTAATTACAACGTACAATAGTAATTATACATTTAGTAACAATTAATAACTTGCTGTAAGTTGAAATTTTAGACATACAGTGTACAGTAAACAGCACTTACAAGCATCACTGCTGGGTCAGGTTCAAACGGCACATTGTGACTGCGAGCTATCTCTATTAAATACCTCTCAACAAGAATCTTTGGTGGTGGATGAGGGCTCATCTTCAGAATCAACTTTGAGAGTGTGCAGGAAGATTAACATTCAACATTTAAATTACAAGATGCAGCATAGAATTTGTAATAATTATAATGTTATGATATTACCTACTAACAATATTAAAACAGGGCATACAACATTTTAACAAAAGTGGTTGCCAAGGATACAATAATAATGTACCTAGGTGCCAATATAATAACACAAAATGTTGGACACAAAAACTACAAATTGTCACGCCAACATCAACCTTTGCTTTGTAGCATTTACACCAACTTACAGATCTCCCTTAAAACGTGTCAATGTGAAAAATACACGAAGGCAAGATATAGAAATCTGGTAGCCAACTTAAGTAGGGCTAGTAATTTTTGAATCTTGATTATGGCAACTACAGTTGTAGGTGCAATTTCATGCACTGTTAAATAATAAAAATAATTTCTTCTGAATGAATTACAATTCATTAACTAAAAGTCAAAACATGTAGCAAACATGTAACAAAAAAACATATAATAATATTTAATAATAATATTTATTATTATTATTATTATTATTATTATCATTATTATTATAATAACTTTATAATTATTATTATACTGTACATTCATTTATTATTAATAATAGTTATAAAATAGGATAAAATTATACCGTTAGATTTGAGGATGAGGGCAAGTACAAGATTTTAAGCAAGCAGGGTACTTTTTTAGGCCAAAGTTTTCCTTGTGGAGGGGATTATTTTTCATGCAAAAGCTGTCCTCTCAAGGGTAGGTCTGATAGAAAAAGCAGGCAAGCATTTAAACAACAATGTAATTATTTCTTGTTTTTATCCTTGTCCTCTGATTTGAAGGTAACCAGTTAATTGAGCAAAGAAAAAGCTCAGGGACCAAACAAGTTCTAATTATTTACCAGCCTTGAGCATGATCAAAGCACTTACTCTTTCATTCACAGTTCCATTGACATTTGTACTGGCCTCGTGAGCAAAGGGTTTACCATACTTCAAACCAAATTGATCAGCAATCTCATAAAAATAAATTAATATCATACATTAATTACTCGATAACTGTTGTAAACAGTTAGTAAATATAACTTACAATCAGCTACAGTAATAGATAAGATATCATTACAGACAGACTGTACAGTAGGTATTTTTTATTAGATCTGATGTATTCTTTAACATTCCACTGCTAGCCACCATGTGCTACACAATACAGTGGTACAGTACAGTAGCTTATAAATTATATGTCATGTACACAGTAGCTAGACATACAGGTATAGTACTGTAGTCTAGAGTCAACCATCATATTGAAATTGAGAGGAAGGTATTACTTTTTTAAAACTGTACTAATCCAAGTCATAAATAGGCGACCTATGTATGCTCAATGGAAAAATGATCAGGTGATTTTGGTATACCGTATATACTCGTGAACAAGTTGAATGCATTTTCACGTCCAAAAAATTCGACTTGTACATGAGTATATACGGTAATATATATATCTGAGAAAACATGGCTCACCCATATATACAAAGAGATTTACTCAGCTTTTACTCCAACAAAGGTTAAGTTCTTTATCACATTATAGACTCAAATTAATATTTAATTTGGCTGGCTCTTAGGCTAACAATATTAAAATGAAATCTCATGATCAACTTTTTATAATGAACTTGGCGTTCACCTCTTATTGCCAGTATATGGGTACATATCATAAAATTATATAAAACATTATGTAAACAAAGTACTTGACTTACTAACAATTTGTATTTCTCTGATAAGAACATTAATTAATATTTGCTTATGGACCCAGTCCATAAGCTATTAATTACTGAAAGAACTGTTAAAATATGACTATAATTTGATGTTTTTTCAGTTAAAACATCACTATATATGTAGGACACCGTGCGAGACTGGGCACTGATTGCAACAATTTAGAGACTGGTTCCGAGCGGTTAAGGGACTGGTTTT
>JAOTRI020098858.1:0-14449 GCA_028564885.2 Zoanthus sanctaehelenae | reverse complement strand
AAAAAGGACCGCGTCGTTAAAACGTTGTTGTTATTACGAGTTAAGAGTTGACATTTGTTTTGAGAACTATGATTATAGTTACTAGATTAGAAAATTACAACAGCAAGCAAAAAGATTTATTAGACATAATCCACCAACGGAGACGAAACGCTTTCTTAGCTGAAATGAAAGTTGATTCAGCTTTACATGGCAAGGCAGCGGAGATAAAGGTGGCAAAACTTGATAATGACGAAAAGGATTCTGATAAACTTTACTACTCCTAAAAGCTTTTTCATCTCTGAACCAAACAATCAGATATTATGATCTATCAATTATCTGTACCTCAGCTCGATTTTATTTTGTAGTAGACATTACATTGTGTTCTCATGGAATGAATACATTGAACTACGTACAATTGACGGGCTAATGTTGTACCATCTTTGTTATGTTCCTCGAGCTCTCAGAACTAAACTAGTCAAATAATATTTAATTAATTAACTCTTAATGGCCATTTAACGAACTTAATTTCTTTGAGAAATCTTTGGCGCTTCTGGTGAAATCACACAAACTATTTATGTTTAACATTACAAGAGAAAGGTATTCGACAAACATTATGAACAATAAAATTTTTATTTACATTTTATCTACATTATTTACATAATGCATTTAACTGTACAAAATAGCCACAAAGTTTTAAAGAGGGGCCGTTTTCTGCATCATAATTGTTTTAATTAAATTTTGTACACCCTATTAAAAACAATTATAAGGAATTTCTATTAAAAATTATTATGAATCACTTCAATGTCCATTCGATGAATGCGGCAAGAGATCCTAAAAGAAAGTTTAATAAAGATTAATAGTAATTACATACATTTTCATCCTAGCAAAGAATAATTAATCATTAATCTAACGAAATAAAGGCAATCAGTACAAAGTTCTTGATGTAAGTTAAAATTTATAAAAACTCCCTGAAATACTAAAATAACACACACCCAAAAAATCAAACTGAAATGATTAAAGTAGTGACTAGTAACTTTGATTTTAACAACGGATTTTCTTTTCCAGTTACGTTTTCCCCTCTCATGTCGCAATCTTTGGTTGATTTTATATAAAATACAATGCAAATAACTTCGTAAATAGCCTAAGCTAGCAAACGTCTAATTCGATCAGCGTCATCATCGACTCAGGCTGATGATGATCACATAGAAAGAAATAAGAGAACAATATCATATATAGCCCTTGGTGGGAATCGAACACCATGCACATCTTCGGTTTACTAGTTCGACGTGTTAACCACTACACACACTACGTGTAACACAGCCGGACAATGTTATGTCGATGGTAACTGTAGGGGTTCCCAGGGTGCTATTTTCCTCTATTGATAAGTTGAACACCGTAAATTATAGGTACGCATATATAATATTACATGTAAATATATCTAATAGAAATGCGTTAGGTGTATAGATAT
Source organism: Zoanthus sanctaehelenae (assembly GCA_028564885.2). Taxonomy (NCBI): domain Eukaryota; kingdom Metazoa; phylum Cnidaria; class Anthozoa; order Zoantharia; family Zoanthidae; genus Zoanthus; species Zoanthus sanctaehelenae. The sequence goes on along the minus strand of JAOTRI020098858.1, from coordinate 13,002 downwards.
ATAGAAAGAAAAAAGATAAAAAAAACATATATAGCCCTTGGTGGGAATCGAACCCCATATCTTCGGTTTACTAGTCCGACGTGTTAACGTGATGATCATGATCACATACATGAGTCACATTAATCGAAAACGTTTGTTATATTTTTTATTCAACATCAAGATAATGTATCTATTTTATCCATCTTCTTAACATTGGCGATGGTGACTCACATTTTAATATTTAGCGTGAATTTACTTTATTTAATTTGATAGAAACCTTTTGTCTATGATTATGAAGTCAAATAGATTTTTTAAACAACTTCGAATTAGTTGGAATTGATAAAAGACTTCAACATATTCGAATAAAATTGATTCGGTACACAATTCTAAACTGAGTGGCTGACATCCTAACTAAAAGGCATAAGAGATTTAAAACATCTCACCATTTTATTGATTAATCAAAATGAAGAGACAGCATTGATGTTCTCTTATCAAACTTCACTCCACCATGATTTAATCTTTTCACGATCCAGTTTGCTAAGCTGTGAACACCAGTTTCGCTGCTGGTCCAGACGACAAGCCCTTGGCCGTTCCCTCCCACACTTTCTGATATAGGGTGTGTGTCGACAATCCCAAGATGGCGCTCGCCTTCGTAGGAGAAGCTAAACCAAACCATAAAGCAATTTATCATTTGATGTCATTTTTATTACTCGAAAATGAAATATTACTTATTTATTATATAAATATGAGTGTATTACTGTAGAATATACCACTCGTAGATTTCATTTGAAACTACATCCGGGATATGAGTGACATATTTTCCATATCCTTAGTAATGAAAATTTTGCTGACGTCATTCCTTTGTTTTTCCCGTTTTTTTTTCTAGTATTTCTATTTTCCAAACACCCATATCTATGCAATAAGAAAAATATTACACGTTCGCATACAATTGAACATATGAAGTTCATGTTCTCGTGGAAAAAATCACTCGTTCACTGCAAAAATATTCTTCATATGTTCGCGTCAGCGTGTAAAATCCTCTATATATTCATTCATTTGTAAAAAATATATATATTAATAAAGATATACAATATTTACATATAACTTCTCTGACAGGAAAATAAAATTTTTTGCTAAGAAGCCAGCCGGACTAGTTTACCGCTAGTTATTTTTCTATTTAGGAGTTTTTATAGGGCCACTCTCCCCCCAAAAATGCCTATTTTTCATTCATTTTTTAAAGTGTACTCCCACCTTAAATTGAAAAGTTGTAAAAGAAAAATAACAAAAAAAGTTGATTGAAGTTGATTTTATATAACTAAACAAAATTTGGCAAAAAATAACAGGGTTTACATTTTTTCTAATTTTTAAAAACAAAAATTTATATCGTTAATTACCCAGCATGGAAACCAAAGTTAATGATTTAATCTGAAAATTTTTAACCAGTTGACTCAGGATTTTTTTACTTCTAATCCTTCCCTGTATAAAGCAGTGCATGAGTTGCAAAATTATAAGTGGCATATGATACATAACGCTATACCGATTCTTTTGCAATACAAAGAACAATACCAACGAATTTCCTTTATCTTTATTACAGAGCTTAGTCGGTTTACAAAACTATAACGGATTTGCTACAGATGTAAAGCGAAATTCTTGAAACTTACCAAAACACTGTAAACACGTACGGTGAAGCAATGAAAGCGGCAGCTGCATTTTTAACGCTCTGCCACATCTTAACAAGGATCTCCTGTAAGTCATACACCACGTCGTACCAAAGAGGATTTCTTATAAGGAGTTCCTCTAGTGCTCCTGACTTTGGTACAAGTTGTAAATCCTGTAATATTTGCAGAGTAGTGTAGACATCTTGATGATCTATAAAGTTTCTGTCCTTGTTAATGTGTTCAGGTAGTTTTCTTATCGTTGTCTCGGCGATTTCCTTCAGCTTTGAGATGGTTATCTGGAACACAAGTGATGAGAAAATACTTACAGTGAAGTAGATTGTAATTTAGAAAAAATGTATTGATTAATGGGTAAATTTGTTAACTGTATAAAAGCAATAACACAAGAAGGGAAAGTCGAAAGATGTAGGATATAAGCTGCATTAAATCCGAACACACAGCTGTGTGATGGAATTGATTTCCTTCTTTGAAGGATGTTTTGATTGTTTTAATTTAACTTCAATTTATTAACTCAACAGTTTCATAGTTTTCTTTTGCATTAATTAATCTTAAGGAACTTGAAGCTCGTCAAGTTGAATGCTAAGAAAAAGAATCACGGACAACCCCAACTGCAAGATTTTTTGAAGTATAGCAATAAAACTCGATTTCCCACGCTGGTTTTAATGTTGCCTCAGTGATAGAGAATCTCACCGGTTTCGGGTTGCGGTTTCTATATATAACCGTTAGTGACTGGGCATTGATATCGATAAGCACTTTTTTTCTGAAACGTTATACAGAGTTTCAAAGTTTTGTACTACATGTATGTAGTAGATTAATTTTGTATTGCTGTGCAATTTAATAGTCAGTTTCTCGAATATTAGAGTCCTTAATAATTATAGAATGCAGCAAGCAACAACAATAATCTTATATTCGCTTTAGTTTATTCTTAATTACATACAATATTTACATAAATAGAGAAAAGATAATTTAGATATTTTTTACTTATTAAAGCCTGGAGCTGGATAATCCTAAGATTTTCTAGCCGGTACCAGTTCTCCAGATTTTTAAAGTTGTGAAGAACTGAAATAGAATCTTCAAAGAAGCTAGTTCAAAGGTAGAATGCAAAAAGAGAAAAAGAATACATAATTAAGGTATGTTTAACTACGTTATTCTGACAGTAAATAAGGTTTCAGTTGTTTTGAGAATTGGTATACAATTACTTCCTTAAGGTTTGAAGGAATATTGTCTCAGACAATACATGCAGCATATCCGATTGTTTGCTTTCTCGTATTAGTTCGCACTTTTTTTGTGTAAAGGTTTTGTTTCGATGCATACTTGCTATTATAGCTGTGAACATTACTAGCATATTGAAAATAATTTGAAAACAGCTTTGGAAGGAGGCCTTTAAGTAGTAGCAAAGAAAATAAGCCTAGCAGAATGATTTTTTTGTTTTAAATGCACTTCCCAATGCTAATACTGCGTAGGAAAGAAATTGGTATATTAAGCTATAGCAGATTTGTTTCATTTGCAGAAGAGTAACGATAATGTCTTTAACCTAGATATAATACCATTGTTTCGTTCAATATATGAAATATGATGATTAAAAGACATCGTCTCATGGAGCAAAACACCTACATACTTTATTTTTTGCTTCCTATGTAGCACATTTATTGTACCGTCTGCACTTTCACTATTTATATTTACTTGGTCATCATTTTTCTTGTTTGGTGGATTGATTATCGTGAAGTTTGTTTTAGAGAGGTTAATTAACAATTTATTTACATTGCACCATATTTTAGCTTTTTAAGTTTAGAGTTAACTATTTTCTCGAGAGTTTTCATATCCCATGCTGAAGCAAATGCATTTGCATTATCTGCAAATATTCTAAATGTTATTTAACAATTAATCCACGAGCATGCGTTGGATATGAGATGGTAAACAGCCAACGAGGTTCGTAGCGCCGACGTGGCTATATTCGTCTCATATCGAACAAGCGCGAATGGAATAATTGTTTTATTAAATTTCATGAGTTTTCCAAACTTTTTGATACTTGAAAATAGCAAAAAACTTTTAATAAATTGAGAAACAAGATCTTTTAGTTAGTTCCCATATATGGTCATTCGGTATATGAGCTGATAAACGAGATTGAGTAAACGAGATTGAGTAAACGAGATTGAGTAAACGAGATTGAGTGAACGCTAGAAACGCAATATTTGTTGTTGAAATTTTAATAAATAATGGTATATAAGGATGAGTAATAAAATAGATTATAAACAAGACAAACCTGTTTAGTGCTCAAAATCTCGGAACCACAGCTGCAGCCAAATAAGAACACGAATTCTGTGCATCATATTTCTCTCTATATCTCTGTAATTGATTTTTAATGTGAAACGGAACATAACCAAAATACTCGAGCGCCTCTGCCGACTGTTCACGGATGTCATCTCTTAACAGAGTTCTGGTTTAGAGCGAGTGGCAAGAAGTGTAATGATTGATTTGGTCTTTCCTGGCGGGACACAGAGCTGGCTGGCCGGCAAGCACCCGCATATAACTTTTTGCCGGTTGCTGGGACGGCACCTGTTTGTTATGAAACGTGTTGCAATTAGCAGATTCCTTAAAAATAGTTGTTGCCTCTAATCAAATAAAAAGAAATTGCTTATATTATTGCATTTCTATTGTTATCATTATTCGTTATTTAGTATAATGTTGAAAAAGTTTTCATAACTTCTATTAAATTCTTCAGCAAGTGCTGCATAATGAAAACGCGCTTATATAAATTGATCCAGTTGAAAAACATTTTTGAACTAACGTTTTGCACTTTAGTCCTTCTTAGAACCGGAATGAAAAAGTTATTAGTTGGAGATACAAAGCTAGATAACGCAATAAACTTTTTTTTTCTTTTTTCATAAACGATTCATATTGTATATGGTTTATTTGCAAAAAGACTTTATCTATCACATTATTGCTTCTAATCAACAGTTTATTATTTAAATATTTGATTTAATAGCAACATTATGACTTTTGCTTTATTCTATGCTATCACAACTTTATAGATATATCAAAATTTGGATCTGTTTTCGGTGTATACTTTCAAAAGAGTAAACTATTGATTAACAGTGCTGTTTAGACTTATTTTAACTTAAGGTTTTCACAAAATATTTGATTGATGTAAAATATGACATATCAAAATGACGTCATAAGATATATGTAATTGAGCTTTTCTTTTCATGATTTTAAAAACATTTATTAGAATTTTGTTAATATGTCCAAAATTTCTTCAAACTGTATTATCCTAATACGATTTCATAAGTTTTTGTTTAAAAAGACTGATAAAAAACGGAAGTCTCTCTCCAAAACGTGGTTACCATGGCAACAAACTAGCCAGTTTGCAGACAAATTTTATTTTAAAATGCTAATGATAAAATTTTAGGAAAAGTCACGAAATACCAACTTTTAACGGTGCTTAATTTATCCATAAAAATGTCTTAACCCTCATCCGGGATAGATAGGTGTAAATCTCATTGTGTTGTCCCGGAACACTTTTGTCTTTTCAAAACTATTTTTTATACATCTATATCGCTTTATTTCCGTTTACAAGTATATTCTATATCATTAACTGAACTTGCTTCACATCTCTATCAAGGCTGCACTATATAACCACACCTATACTCATCTCTTATGATTCATTCCGATGAAGGACTGCTAAAATTGTTTTCACTATACGATGTAAAGAATAAATACACTCGTACAAAAAATTGGTATATGCCCCGTGCGGGAATTGCATGAACCTACGTCTCCCTGTATTTTAGTAAGGAGTGCTAACCACTACACCATCAGGGACCATCACGCTGGCAACGCAGCAGTTTAACTAGTTAAGTTGAATAGCTTGAGGATTCCCGGGCCCAATTTTTCTTGAGTGAAATGCGAATGCGCCAAAAACCACTGTGAAGTGGTATTTGGTAATATTCAGTTGATCTCAGCCTAATATCGAGTAGAAATACTTCGAAGTGGCGCTTGGCGTTTGGTGTTTAAAAATCGTTTGAAATAGTTATTAGTTTTTATAGAAATTTTTTCTACCATGCATATCCATCCTTCTTGTTTTTTTCCCCAACCCAATATTCTGTAAGATACATATAGAGATTATTTAAAATAGAATGAGCAACTGACAAGATTAGCTTTTCATAGTTATTTTGGGTTCTAACGGCTATAATTATGTTTATATCTATGATTCAAATCGAGTACTGTATTCAAAGGTTGCGGAAATAAATATTGTTGTTGTTGTTAGCAAATCTTCCAGCAAAATCCAAATCACAACTCCAAGCCGATCCAATACAATTATGTGAGTTGTTATGAATTACCTTTATGGTTTTCATTCTTCCTTTGGTTTCCTTGGTGTTTAAACTCGGAAAATCTTCTTCCCACTTCAGTTTTTTTCTGTTAGTTTCATTTTGTTGCCAGAATCCATTCTGATTCCATGATGAATTGTGCTTCACATCAATCTGGAATCTATCTTGCACACATGGTCTTTGATCATAAACAGACTCTGAACAGCCAGCTGAGGCATGGTACAAGTTTGGCTTGTAACGAGGACCCTGTTAGGATTTAATTGGATGATCAATTATTCATTGTAACACGATTATCTAGCACAAAGCATATCTACCCCTAAACAGTAATTTTTTTTAAAATTATTTTTGAAGGCCGATGTAACATAAAATATGAGGACAGACAATTTGAAGGTCTTCAAACTAAAGCATAAATGTTTAAAACGATTCGTACACGAATTATCAAAAGTAAACTATTAGTCAAGCTCATTACAAATCAAGGGTATCCTGTGGTAGGCTCGTGGAGTAAGTAGGATACTGTGTCAGGGACCTGTTGTATCTTGACTGTTGTTCACTGATTTACTATTCTTTATTTGTGATCAAGCACATGTGCTGGTTTGGCAAAATCATGTACCGAACACCAAAATATCACGTGAAATGTTGAATGTCTCTCATTGGTAGCCCTGTAAGAACATCCTTCAGACTTCAGACGATTGCAAATCGATTACGAATTTTCTATTGTTTATACCTGAAATCCATCCTAATTCCTAAACCATCCCGATAGCTCTCTACGAGCAAAAAAGAAAGATGGTAATAGAAAGACGTTCTTTTAAACTTCAAAAAGAAACTATTGTTTCATGTCATTAGCAGTTGGGTAGCTGAATCTGCATTTAGATCAATCATGATATAAGCTAAAGATGAAATATTTTAGTTTGATTTAATATGATTTTTTAACTACACATTCTGTATGAATGTAATAACTCTCAACATACCTTATTCTTTGGTTTTCGTTTTTCTCCATTCTCTTCATCATCTTGCATCCATTCTGCTTTTTGTAACAATGGCTTCTGACGTTCGACACTCTTACGTATACTTTCTACTGGCTTTTGGCAGAAAGCTGTTCCATAACTCGGCAATTTCTGTTCAAGCATTTAGTTTTAGAGTTAGTATGACAATATATCACACATTTCTAAAGAAATATGTATCTGAAATGCTAATTGTCTAAAAAGAGTGTTACTATATCTTTCGATGATAAACTTCAAATACAGTTACACAAATTGTGTTGAAGAAAATGCTGATAAGTTAAACATCGACATGTTTTACCGTAAAATATTTTTTACCATGTTTTACGGTAAAACATTTACCATTTGGACCGGGCCGTTTAGTTTTCTTTATTTGTTAGATATATGTTCTTCAGAAATGTAATGTATCTGTTTTCAACATACCTTATTACTAGGTTCACGTCTCTTTTCCGATTTAGCATGTTTCCGATAATCAGCTTCTTTCAATAATGGTTTCTGATGTTCGGCAATCTTATATCTCATCTCCACTGGCTCTCGACTGCAAGCTTTCGCATAATTTAGTTTCTGTTCTTGATGCGTCACCTGTCCCAACATAAACCAATGAGTTTTAAAATCAGTTTGACAATATAAAACAGGTTTCAGGAAAAATATTCGAAAAATTATTTGCCGTGATTTCCATTAATTTATTTTTTAGGATGTATATTATACAAACCAATTCATGCGAAACATTTTTGTTGTAGTATTCTGAATTTTACATTTTAAACTTTCGAAAGTTATATCACCGCACTCATGTCCGGAAAGTAGATGTGTTCTTTATTTTTCTTCTCAGTAGTTTCAAACTTTAAGATTAACCTGCAAATCTGCATCTGCAATTGGAAGAACTAACATAACCATTGAAACTATAATTGCTAAAAAGACGAAACAAAAAATTAAAACACAGGTCATTTTAAGTCACAAATTTAAATTTATCAAAGAAACTTAAAACATAATTTTTTTTAATAAAAAAAAATTCTTTCCAGAAATAGTTATATAGTAAGCTATTCTGAAAAAAAAAATTGTCTAATATTAAGCTATAAAGCTCGGTTTAACAAGAAAATGAAACTTAAACAAACTCACAAAAACCTGCCACTTCCGAAAGTTCAAGTTATTCCTTCTTGGTAATCAACTAACCTTTGTAACCTGTTTCATAGTTGTTGTCTTTTTCTCTTCGTTCAGATAACTGCAAAGAAACCTGCTTTACTCTCATCACTTTTCTGGCATAGTTCTCCATGTTCATAATGCTTTAGCAATACAATCTGCTTTTCCAATTTCTTTCGCTTCTTTTTTCTTTGTTTCTGCTGGAACGTCTCTTTTTTAATTAACTCAACTTCACATTTTTACTTTTTTCCTTCATATTTCATTAGCACCATTTGCTTTTCAAGTTCCTCGAAAAAAGTTCATTCGCTACCATCATATCACAATGGCCATCGATCTGCTTCTCTTCTTTACCAACAGTTTCATCATCATGTTCTTGGTTTGTCATGTTGTAGTTGACATCGATCTGTTTCATTTCTTTACCTACAGTTTCATCATCATGTTCTTGGTTTGTCATATTGCAGTTGACATCGATCTGTTTCACTTCTTTACCTACAGTTTCATCATCATGTTAATTCTTGGTTTGTCATGTTGCAACTGACATCGATCTGTTTCACATCTTTACCTACAGTTTCATCATCATGTTCTTGGTTTGTCATGTTGCAACTGACATCGATCTGCTTCACTTCTTTACCTACAGTTTCATCATCATGTTCTTGGTTTGTCATGTTGCAACTGACGTCGATCTGCCTCACTTCTTTACCTGCTTCACTTCTTTACCTACAGTTTCATCATGTTCTTGGTTTGTCATGTTGCAACTGACATCGACCCGTTTCACTTCTTTATCCACATTTTTCTGTACATTTGATTTATTTTTGTTGGGAACCGTTCGTTTCCCTTCGATTTCATTTTCGTTCTGCGATATTGATATGTAACGCTCCGAAGTAAGATTTTCTTTTTTCTTTTTTTCTTTTATTTTCCTTCTGTTCTTTGCTTTTTTTCTGCAAATACAATTTATCATCACTTGTAATAGGGATTAAAACATTATGGGTGAAAAGCCTTATTAATAACTAGTTTAGAAATCAATCAGAGGAGATTTATATACATGATTCTCTCTGCCGTAAGTAAAAGGGAGAATTAGGTCCTCACAAGGGATATAAGTAACGCAATGAGGAGAGCCGCGACATAAGCGTACTGTTGTACGTAGGCGCAAAACTTATTTTAGTTACCGTGCTCTTTCTACAATACACAAAACAAAATGGCGGACGTCATGTTTGTTTCCTGATTTCGCAAGGGAAACCTAAGACTGTCTGAATTGGTTAACTTTATTGTTATGCTTATGTCTGTCGTGTCCTCACTGGCGACATAATCACAAGTATAGGCACAAGAAAAATAGAAGATTTTGTTTGATGATCTTGTGCATTATTTTGTGGTTATGTCATTAGGACTCGTTATGTTTGTGATTGTTTGGTGCTGAGAAACAGGCTTTAAGGAGGAACAGTAAACAATTGTTCAATGATATTTATATGTAGTAGAAACAATTATAATAAACGGTTGATGTTAAAGAAAAAAACAAAATATCAAATTGATAACGCTAGATCAACTTTTATTATTAAAACATCAAACAAACTGTGTTATATGATAGATTATAGAACAACGATTCTTGTAAATTTTCAAATAAATATACTCAACTCATGCAACATTTCGTTTTTTACAGCAAGCACTGTCAGAAGTGGCCGTTAGAATTTAGTTAGAATAATTTCAAAACGTTTTTGAAAATGAAATATTGCTAAATGATAAATATATTTAATCTACATGTAGCGTGTGTTGTTCTGTAATGTTTTATTCGGCAATTTGTTGGATGTTTTTAATTAATGAACAAATATAGTTTACTTAATGAACAATTGGCATGTATGATTGATATTCGCGAGTTGGGAGGGTCCCGGCAGAAAACAATCAAGTGAGCGCAGCGAAAGATAGAGTTTTCTGATCGTGTGAACAAGTTAAAACAAATCGTACAAAGCATTATCCAACAACAACAAGTTGAGAAATAAAAAAAATATCTCTAAACAAAAATTAATAATCATAAAAAATAAAAAAATAAGCTAATGAAAGTTTATTCATGATCCGTAAACTTTTGTCGTTGCGTTACAGACTGAACGGACATTATTTTTGCACGGTGAGGTTTTAAGTTTGATATCAAATAGAATAAAACCAAATTAACAAAAACGTTTTTTAGAAACATACACATTTTTCATTACTATTGAAATTTTCTGCTAAAAGCCATCTGAAAATTAACTAGTTCGTGAAAAGGCCGTCACATAGGTCTATTGCTCGCTCCTATTTTTGGACTTCTATCAACGTTCAAAATCATCTATTTGAATTTTAATTTGTCATATTTTAGATTAAACATAAAAACAACCAGCAATAATTATTTTAAGTTACAATAATTATACTTCAATAACTTATTGGCTTGAGTTAGTCTGTATATGAAAGGTAGCAAAAGACACATCAACATCTCTAAAATTACAGTTAGCATATTTAAAACTAGTACCAGTGCTCGCCATACATCTTAAAATCTCCTTAAGATAAAGAAAAAGAACAAACAAATCTTACCTCTTTTTCTGTTCAAGAGATGCTTGCCTTTTGTTGTCGAAACATTTCGTTTCCACTGCTCCGGCCGGATTTGACATTAATGCCATTCTCCTGATAGATACGAAGCACATATTGAAGATTTTACTTATTGGGGAAAGATATCGACCTTTTTCATTAATGGCGTCATTTTTTTGTCTACATTCAAACTAATTACCTCACTGCCATCATGTTCCAGCAGAAAATTATAAAGAATATATTGTACCCCTATATAGCGAGACTCGTTAATGAAGCTCATGTGAATATGGACAAAAGGATACTCAAAAGGTCGCCATTTTATAAAATAGGTTTATTAATCCTTAAACGGTCAGGAGGATATTATTGGGGGAGGAACGGATAAGTCGTTGAACCCCTAGGTCTCTCCCATAATTTTCACTAAATTTATTTTTTTCTAATTCGTTTTTAATCTTTGCACAACAGTTAATCAGCCTGTGACCATTTAATACGTTTGGTCACGTGCTAGATTGATCGTTGTTTAAAAGGTTAATTTGAAAAATCGATGAATAGAAGAATTTGCGGAAATTGTAGGAGAATTTAATAGGATTTAATAGACCTGTCTTAATATGTTTTAAAAAAGAAAATATTAAAATTGACAAAGTGCATGTTCTGTCAGTCTGTTTTGTTTAATCTAGTTACTAATATTTTCATGAGTGATTTTATTAAGTTGCCGATATATTACTGTAGTACATGTTTTATATGCATCGTTAAACTTGCTAAAACTTCCCTATAGCTAATTCTAAGCATTTCTTGAATTATTCGAAAAGTGGACAAGGACAAGTCGGAAGTCAGAAGCGAAAATGTGATAACTATTTAGAAACAGCTACTTAAAAAGAATTTAAGGTTAAAAATATATATACTTCTTCTTTACATGTCTACCTATATATAGCTCTCATTCACAGCTCAATTAAAAATTACTATCGTATTCGTAAAATTTTGCAAACGTTCTTTGTATAAGTTTTAATTATGATCAAATGATAATAACTTGAAAACATGCCGTTTGCAGTAAATGTTTATACACATTCCATTGTTTTTGTGATCTAAAGTAAGATACTTAGGAACCGGCTGTTGTACATAGTTCACAGTGCATAACGCATTTTGACCGACAATGCACCGCAGGATTTGTTACCGCGCAACTAAGCTCGCGAAAACTAAACGTAGCAATTAGTGAACTGTTTTTAAAAAATTTGTTCATTAAAAATTATAACAACAAGAGCATGAAATGATAATAGAAAAGAAACAAAAAGCAACTTTAAAAACATTAATTACAAAACTAGCAATACAACTATAAACATGATTGCAATAAAGTAATAAAAACACATTCAGCTCTCCTTGTTTTATAACGACAAAGGAAATGACGTACTCACTAGTAGATAGGAACTCCCCATCTCTTTATATTTGCACTCACCCATTTTAAAATAATTTCTATCAGCAATTTAAGAGAAAGATAATTAAGTATACGATGGTGAAGCGCGGTTACTTTGTATCACCAACATTTGAATATACTTAACTAAAGAAAGAAAATGCAGAATGAAACACCAAGATGCCCAAATTGAGTGCAATTCTACAAATTGGTTTCGGCTCCATAATTAGGATTTCGAGTCGGGTTCTCGCGTTAAATATTCGTGTTGAATTTTTAAGTTAAGATTTTTTCGTGAGGTTTCCAGTAAATTGTCAATCGTTTTATTCCATAAACTTTATTAGCAGTTTCGCACATCGTCTTTTTTAAGGTGGAGCAGAACAAATTTGTTGGATTGTTAAAAGCAGTCTTACTTAATCTATCCAACTACTAAGCTTATAGTTGTGATTTCTTTAAAAAACGATTAATGTACGTAAGTGCCGTTAAACGTAATGCATACTGCTTAGATATTTGTTTTAACTAGAATTAATTAAAATACGTGTCTAGTAAATATTCTATAAATATTCTATAAACCTTTATATTGCTAGTTTTGAAAAATTTTAACGCAGAATGTTTAATTATTCACTTACCATTGATCGTTCTTTTTCCGCATCTTTTGAGGTTTCATTACCTGCATTGCAAATTGTTAAGAAAATGTTAACTTTCTACTCAAATAGTCATGATCGTGATTTTAAAAATTCACTTACAGCTTTAAAATTCTATTAAGAAAACTTTTACATACAATCGTGATTTTTAGATTTTTTTTTTACTTATTTAGTATCACATTTATCTCATTAGCGTCTCGTTTTATATATTGTATCTTATTATATATGTAATAGAATGATGAAAATAAAATCCAAGATCTGAGAAACTAGACGATAAATTATTATTGGTAAATAATT
>JAOTRI020098847.1:0-14454 GCA_028564885.2 Zoanthus sanctaehelenae | reverse complement strand
AAAAACAGCAGAAAGAAGTCTAAAGGTGTTCCATTGTCTGGTAGCTGAATGGCAGGGCCAGTATTTAAACTGAATGCTGGTAAGTTATTTTTGAATGGTGATTGATTCCAAGCCATGTTTTCGGGCAACCGAGCTGGAAATCCCTCAAACTCTTCTTCATCATTGCTCCTCAGATATTCGGCAAATAAGTGAATATTCTTCTTCAGAAAACTCTTCTTCATCGATATGAACACTCAAATCGTCACCTGATTCTTAGCTCAAGGACATTTAAAGATAGCGTGATTTCTTCTCTGATATTTTTTACTTTGTGCTTTGTTTTTGTGCAAACTTTGTATGAGACCACCCATGCATTTTTAGCACGGTCAAAAGCCCACGTGTTTATCAATTGCAATTATTTCAACACTACTATAAATTAAACTGATTTATTAATATGCAAAAACATTACATCATCTTTTTGTGCCGTTTTTCTGGCTCGTGGTGGAATGGGCATTGTTTTATTTACTTCGGCACGTGGTTGTGAAAGGGTTAAACACAACTAGGCAGTGAAAGATTGTTATTAACAAATTGATGTATTTATTTACTAGTTCATTCTACCTGCCATTGTCCATATTCAACACCAACCGTTAATTCAGCCAGGAGATGGACCAATTGTAAGTGTGTTTTTGATGACTGCTTTTAGTGTTTTCCTTTAACTTCTTTTGTAAATTTCTAAATCTGTTTTCAAAATATGTTACAGGTGTTGGTGTTGTGTCCCACCAGAGAGCTAGCTCAGCAGGTCCAGGTTGGTAAACTTGCTTATTCTAGATGATGATTTCATTTATTTTCGTCTTTGTTTTCTTGAGTTAGTCAGTGGTGTTTCCTCATACTAAGTTATTCAGACAAATCTCTCAACAAAAAGGTGCTATCACTGATCAGTTCCTTCATTAACTTTTGAAATACAAGGGCACCTTTACTAGGGTAGAGGGGCCCTTGTTTGTTACCCTGGAGGTCTGAAGCTATATGCTTTTTAGGGTTATATATATTGGGTATGTGGGTAGCAAAGAAGGGCATACTCGCAAAATTTCTAAAAAAGCTCTTTTTCATAATGAATACAATTAAAATAAAGTTGGTTGTCTGCTTGCAATTTCCCACCTCAAGTACAACATTGGGAATGTTGATTGCATATCAGAGCTCAAAGAGATTTTGAGTCAGTGTCATGATGTATGACTGAAGTTTTAAGGCGTTATATACAACACTTGTTTTGAGGCCCTCATACATGTATTCTATTGCCTTTTTATGATATAAAATTGTGATATATTGTTTTTTTGTGCAATTAAAATTTTCTTTTATTAATTCCAAATTAAATGTTTTAGGGAGTTACTACTACCTTCGGAAGATCGTGTCGAGTTAGAAGTGCTTGTATTTATGGTGGTGCCCCCAAAGGACCACAGATAAGAGAGTTAGAAAGAGGTAAATTTTTAATGTTTATTTTGAGAATTTGGTGCTAGTCTCCCAAACTGTGTACTATACTTAATGTTTTGTCTAAAGATATTTTTTAATCAAAGGAGATTTAAAAAAATTAACAAGCAATAATGTTCTGCTGTGTTACATTTAGGAGTCGAAATATGCATTGCTACACCTGGACGCTTAATTGACATGTTGGAGTCTCGTAAAACAAATTTGCGTCGCTGTACTTACCTGGTTCTTGATGAAGCTGATCGAATGTTAGACATGGGATTTGAACCACAAATAAGAACAATTGTAGACCAAGTTCGACCAGATAGACAGACGTTAATGTGGAGTGCCACATGGCCCAAGGATGTTCAAACACTTGCAAGTGACTTCATGAGAGAGACAGTTCATGTTACCATCGGGGCAATAGGACTAACTGCTAACCACAGAATCCTACAGATTGTTGATGTCTGTGATGAGGTGGAAAAAGATCGGAAGTATGTTTGATGAAATAGTTAACAAAGTTTTGGTTGTTATTTGTTTTAACCCTTTCACGACCTAAGATTATTCAAGCTAAAGCTCTTGTCCCTAATCATTTTCAGACTTACATTCCATGTTAAGAATCTTAATTTCAAATGTAAACTATATAGTGAGCAATTTATTTTCATTAAAATCAAGTACTTTTATTTTATGTATGAGGTCATTTTCTTTTGTTGGACACCTGATTCTAATTTGTAAGTAAATACTTAAGATTTTTAAATGTATTAAACTTGACAAACTATTTTAAAATCTTAAGAATCTTTAGTACTTAGTTTTTGTGGAGAAATAACATTTAAAAACATGTTGGAAGGTTTTGTTTCAGACAATAACTCTGCATCACTTAACACACTGATTAGTTTCCTCTCTAAAAAACTACTTACTGTTTACTAACTTAAAATTAGTTTAAAGTTATACTTTATATTGAGTGACTCTTAACTAGTATGTGTTTAAAGTTATTTACAATAACAGATCTCAACAAAGGATTAAAATGAATTACATAGAAGGGAGGCTGTAAAAGTTTAGTGAAGTTAGGTTTTAGTCTCACTGGTACCAACAGAATTTTGTGTTTGAGCATGCCAGCATACAAAAACAATGTTTTTTAATTTTTTTGTTTCCATTTAATGGTGATCAGTAAGTTGTGGAAAGACAAAGAACTTGAGCTACATAGGTGGGATTCAGCAACTGGAGGTTGTAGTGTGCAAGGTTGTTAATTGGGTTATAACACATGTAGTATGTAGTTTTAATACTCATGGCTGAAATATTATATTTACCCTTTTTGTAGCTGCTGTGTGTGAGCGAGTTGCTATAATGTTATTGTTTTGATGGATAGAGTTAATTTTATGTTAGTACGTCATGTAAGCTCCAATAAAACAAACTGTTTTCTCAACGAATAATTTTGTTAGTGCATGATAATACTGGTACTAAATTAGATAAGAATCCAATTTCGATAGACTTTACAGGTTACAAAGACACAAACATACTCATTGTTTAGAACTTTTCTTACTTTGAATCTGGTAGTATGTCTTTTTGTGTCAAATACATAAATATTAGTGCAACAAGCAGATTCACCAACCACTTTCTATAAAAGTGCGATCTCTTTCCATAAAAATATTGACTGAAAATATTCTGGAGTGACTAAAAACTCTATATTGTTGTCATCATGTGAGTACTTTGTGAATTTATTCTGTCTCATATTTCACCAACAAATATTCAGTTCTGGAATGACTAGAAATTTATTGTTGTCGTGGAAACTTCATGTTAATAACTTCGTGAATTTATTCTGTCTCATATTTCGCCAAAAAGTATTCCGGAGTGACTAGAAATTTGTTGTGGTCCGGTTGAAACTTCATGTGAGTACTTTGTGAATTTATTGTGTCTTACTGCTGACCTGACTCATAACTTGACTAATGACTCATGTTTACTGAAAACTCGGCTTTGCAAAAACCATAGCTGTACATACTAAAGAGCGCTGTATTCATATACCAGTGCAGTGAAAACAAGGACGCAGTAGCTACACACGTGCATTGCAGGCGTATTTTTAGCAATTGTGTGGCTACTTGTTTTTGTAATTTTTGTATACTTAGTTGGAAAATTATCTCTTGACTGTTGTAGGTTGATGAAGCTTCTTGAGGAGATCATGGGTGAAAGTGAGAATAAGGTAAGATGTTGTTTAAATTGCTTGGCTAACTAGCTGGTCATCTTGTTAATCAATTTCCCAGATTTCTCATCGAAAGTTATTTTTTACTAAAGAACAAAGTCAGGAAACACAGCATATTTTTTATTCTATCATCTATTTAAATGTATTGACATGATATCTTGAGAGAAGAAATGTGTTAAAGAAATTTCAACTCTGTAATTGCAGCTTTTAAAAAAAGGCCTATCAACTGATACATAGAACTACTTTCAAAAAATTCATTTTCTTTTCATTTGCACTTTAAGATTAAGTTCTTCCATTATTTAGATGATTTACATAGTTAATGTTATTTTGTTTTCCTTGTTTTTCAGACTATAATATTCACTGAGACAAAAAGAAGAGCTGATGAGCTAACAAGGAGAATGCGACGAGATGGGTGAGAATATTAGTTGTGTTTGGATGCCTGTTTTCTTACAGCAGACTCATGATGATTTCAGATTTTCTTAAGATGTCACTGTTGACAATTTTGAATTCCTCGTTACTGAAATAGTCTGTATCTCAAAAAGACAGGTTTCTATACTTTGAAATACCAACTGTTGATTAGTGTTTAAACTCATTTTCAGGTGGCCAGCTATGTGTATTCATGGTGACAAGTCTCAACCCGAAAGGGATTGGGTTTTGAATGGTAAGCAGAGTTGCAGATATTTCAACCTTGTTCATTTCCTAAATCATAATAAAAAGTTGTTATAACAGGTACCATTTAGTGTGAATATTTTGTGAGGCTTATATTAATTGAGAGATTTAATATATTCTGCTCTTTCAATTATTCAGAATTTCGAACTGGAAAGGCACCAATACTTGTTGCAACTGATGTTGCTTCACGTGGATTAGGTATGAAGTGATGTAGCAGTGATATTATTTCTTTGATCTTTTGTTGTTTTTTCTTAGTAAAGGTGTTTAAATTATGTTTTAAAAGGTTTTAATTAAGTTAATATTAATTCTTTATCATTTTCCAAATGTATACTCCAATTTTTGATGTATAATGTTGTCTATCATAACATTGTGCAATATCTTAGAATGAAGCTTCTATTTCAGCATTCAAATTTTGTCTACTCTATTCTTAGGTTTCTAAATTCAATTATAGTAAAAAGTAGTCTAAATTACTGATAACTAAGTACTTATGATTCTGCATATTGTGTTATAGAATTACTTTATTGGTGAATGTAATTTATTAGTTACTTAAACTTAAAATGGTTCTAACTTGATTTTATCATTCTCTCTCCAAATAAGTAGCATATTCTTGGAGTTTGTAATTTGAGTTAATTACTTGGACAGCTGAGGGCTCAATTTTTGATGGCTTACGCTTGACATCTCCTGGTTGGAACCACGAACATGACCTTGCTATGTCAGCTGGGTTGAAGGGAGTTGAGTTAATACATCAAACACTCGAATTCAACACTTTTTGTTCTGTATTTTAAGTTGCCAAGGTGCCGGTAAGTGGGCTTGCTCCTTGAGCTCAGTGATGGCTGCAATCAGCAAGTTGTGTCTCTTGGTTATATTTTCCTTCACAAAAGTCCTTACAGTTAGGTTCTCCATTTGTTAGATCTTTGTGATAATTTGATTTTCATATATGAAGTGTTAGTTATAAATGTTAAGGTGGCTTGCACTTAGTATATACATTACAGAGGGGAACATGTTCCATTTCATTCTCTCTATTTATAAAGCATGGCCATTTTCACTTTTATAGTTTTATGTGGTTAGTTATTTCAACAATTTCTTGACACCACAAATTAATGCTTTAACTCTTTGTTTGGAGATTTTACTTAACCAATTAAGGTAAGAAAACATAATATTTTAATCTATAAGATTTAAAATTTATGTTTTCTGCTTCTTTCCCATACTCTGTTAATGAAATTGAAAGAATGTTTTTTGAATATTGACTGTGAGAATCAGCTAGTGAAAAATACTTTATAATAACCCTTTGCAGATTGTTTTAGTATTTAGCTAGACCTAATAATAAAACGAAGCAAATCTTCAGGTGGTATATATGAATCCAACAGTGATTAGAAGTTTCGAAAATAGTATCTTTTGTCTGAATAGTTATCTGCCGGTTTGTGTAATTCTACACCAAGAACTCTAACTTGTTGGAAGTAGACAACAACATGTCAAAAATAACACCAACTGTTTTGCAAACTGCAAAACACTAAATAATTCATATAAATCAAGCAAAGTTGAGTTTATGCAGATCTTTTCAATTTCATGTCTTAAAAAGCCTTTTCAATAACTGCAATTTTGTCACCCAGTTTTATCAGGGAATCAACAGTGTGGTAACTGTTCTTGTTAGTGAATTGTAAGCTGCCTCTTGTCTGTAGCAATGAAAGGAAATAAAAGTTGATTTAAACCAAAGTTGTGTGCTGCCTGGTGGTTGTACAGATGATAACACTGGCACAGCACAAATGTGTAAGCTTTGTAGCTCTTCATAGTTTGCTGTGTCCCCTAAACCTAATGTGTTCTGTACAACCACATATCTTTTGGACTGTCCATGAATCTTTATCTTCAGCACCATTGCTCTAATTTATTATGGTCCCAATTTCTTATATTATAAGTGTAGGTAATCCCATGAGACTGAGTAAAATTAAGGATTAATTTGACGAGTGTTTTCAAATTTTTACAAAATTGCCCAAGTCGCGAGCTACGAGGGTAATTTGGAAAAAATTGAAAACACAAGTGAAATTAATCCTTCATTTTACGAGGAAGAATGCGATTACATGTTTATGACATAGAGGGCTAAATTCTTCGTGCGCTTTGTTCTAAACCAATCATCGTTGTCGGTGCCGTTGTCGTCTTTGTCGGTGTCGCTGTCGCAAACCAGCAACCAATCAGCGGCTAGTAATTTTGCCCTCAATTAAAGAATAAAGCCATGCCTTTTGAGCCAATCAGAATCGAGTAATTTTGCCCTCTATGTTATAAAAATGGTAACGATTTCTGCAATCCTGGTGTTTGGTAGTTTTGATACAAGACTTCAATCTTAAGACCTCATTAATTTGCAGGCTGCTTAGAAAAATTAGTTTTGAATGGGTATTAGAGATTTAAATATGATAAGTTAGGGCGTGGTTGCTTGAAGATTAAAGGACTTTGTGAAGGACTAGAAGCTAAGAAGGCCTGTAAAGCTTATACATTATCTGGCTGTGACCTGTGCTGCCTCTATTCGATCTTTACCTTCATCTTTTCAAGTACTTGTATGCAATCAGGGAAAAAATTGTCAACTGTATTTTAAACTCCATTGGATATAAATTATTGAAAAATATTCCTTTCCCTTGGTTGCCGTTTTGTTTTCATTCGCTCCCTCTCCATCTGGAAGCTTTTGGTCATGATGTCTGGTTCCTGCCACAAGTTGAATGCCGTGTGATGCTTGCTCCCAGATGCACACGTATCGTACATTTATTAGTTGTCAATTAATAGCTGCAACAGTACCATGTGTTTAGCGTGAGGTGGGTGTGAACGACCAGCTGCAGTGTCCTTCTTTGCTATGCAAATGTTGGATGTCTTGCCAACTGTCAAGTACCCACTTTGCTGGAATTCCTGTCTCGGATGCCGAAATGACACAAATTTCAAGGCCAGTAAAATTATTTGTACTGGTAGTTATTGAATTTTTAAGCAGTTTTCTCGGGGAGCTAGCATTGATTAAATTGGAAGCCCTCTTTTGCGTATTTATCTTATTTCATTCTTGCAAAGTGCTGACTAAATTTTCCCATCTAGACATAACGGACATCAAGTTCGTAATCAACTTTGATTACCCGAGCTCTACAGAGGACTATGTTCATCGCATTGGTCGAACTGCTCGATCAGATCGAACTGGTACTGCCTACACGTTCTTCACTAGCGGCAATGCCAAACAGGCCAAAGACCTGATGGGAGTTTTAAAGGAAGCCAATCAGCACATAAATCCCAAGTTGCACAGCCTTGCAGAGGCAGCCAAAGCATTTGGTAAAGGTAAATATTAGTTTTGTTTATTTTTAAGTTGTTGAAGTGATTTTGCACCATGCCGCAGGAGTGCTCTCTATTGGATCAAAGTTAATGGGGCTGACTGGCTATGAAATTTGACAAACTGCAAAGGTTATAATGTCTCCTTGTGTGCACGGACACGGTTAAGTGCGATGCTTTTTTTTTCCTTTGAGCGTTGGCTGAAATACATCTCAAAGATTTTTTATTTGTTCATTTAATTATAACAAAGGCCTTGAGTATCATAACCAGTCAACACTATTGAATTTTTAAATACTGTATTATCATTGAAAAATAATTTATACCCCGGTGTAAACAATAAACTATCTAGCAATTTTTGGGATAGTTCGCCATTCTACTAATACAAATTTTGTTGCTTTCTAACATTTTGTCTTTTACTGCACAAGATTTAGTAAAAATAATGGTAGCTTTTTTTCTAAACTATATGCAATGGTTGTATGGTTAGACAATTATGAACCGCAATCTCTTAAATCAGAGACATAACCTCGAAGGTCAGTCATGAAGTCAATTCCAATTTATTTTATTTTGATTTCCAGGTCGCAACAGGTACCGCAGTGATCGCAGTGGGGGAGGCAGTGGAAACAGTGGACTGGGCAATGCACGCGGTGGCTCAAATGATTTCCGGGGTGGTGGTAGATTTAGTGGTGGTGGTAGTGGCAGTAAGTTTGGTGGTGCCGGAGGGGGTGGTGGTAAGTTTGGTAGTGGAGGAGTAAGTGGTGGTAAGTTTGGTGGCGGAGGAGGGGGTGGTGGTAAGTTTGGTGGTGGAGGAGGGGGTGGTGGTAAGTTTGGTGGTGGAGGCGGCAGTGGTAATAAATTTGGTGGTGGTGGTGGTGGTGGTCGTTCTGGAGGTAGTGGGGGAGGTTCATATGGTACTTCTCACAACTCGAACATGAATGGTTATGGAGGAGACAGAAGTGGTAAGAGTTCATCTGTTAATTACCAGGGACAACAACAGCTTCATGGTGGGCACTACCTTCGTAGCCATGGTAACAGTGGGAATTTCAACACACCTCCACCCCCGCCACCTGGTCCCCCTCCACAACAGCATCAGCAGACCATGCAGCAACAGCATCACCAGCAACCACCTCAGCAACAGCATCACCAGCAACCACCGCAGCAACAGCAGGGTCAGATGCAATATAATCAGAATGCGCAGCCATTAATGCCACAGTATACCCAGACATACCAACAGAACTACCAAGCGTATCAGGGACAACAACAGCAGCAAATGCAAACTCAACAGCCTCAGCAACAGACCGCTTATGCACAGGCATATGCTACCACTGGCTATCAGCAGCAGAGATGAGTATAAATCACGGGTTGAAGACATGAGATAACCCCATAGTATCGCCACACAACTACTTGTACAGAAACTAGATAAATGGACTTTTTTAGTCGGTTTGCGTCAATGTAAAAGAGGGCTCATAATTCTTGTTTTGCAAGGAAACTTATTTTCGGGAAGATTGAATTATGAACAGCTGAACAAATAGAGTTAATGGTAGAGTAAATGAAATTGCTTTGTAGATAGGCAGATTGGAAACGTTTTAGAGCATTTGTGGTATTCCTCAAACAAAAACTAGTTCGCTCGTCCAATTTAAGCTTTTGTTTTGAGCAACTGGCAAGGTTTGTGTTAGTGCTGTTGGCTCGCAGTCTAGCCTGTTCTATTTTTAAGTGACTGGAATGTTCGAAGCTAGCTTTTCTTTTAATCCCATTGTAAACTAAAACTTTTTTAAAACCATTTAGTCTTAATTTTCATAATATTGTTTCTTCAAGGATTTGACTGAATAGATTCGCAAAAAATAAAACCACTCGGTTTCGTGTCATTTTGAATGAAAATTTTTTTTAAACTGAATCGAATCTAAGCTTGCGAAAATTAACGCTAGGTACTGGACAATTTTTTACCTTTTTCTCTATAAATCGCCATACAATAATTAACAGATACCCCCAAAGAGGAGGTGAATAGTGGTGGGTATTTACCGAGACGTGAACCATCTCAATGTATATATTTAGCACTAGGCACTGACCCTGGGGGGGGGGGTCTATTTACCGAAAAATAAGAAATATATGCATTTTATTTAAAAAAGAATAGTTGCCGCAGACCAGCATCCTAATTGCAACTACTGTTTCAGTTTTTACGTAGATTTTGTCCTGTTGTGCGGATGTTCGTTTTTCGCGTTAACTTCGGCGTTGCTTTTATGTACCGTTCAGATCCAATCATAGGTCGATGTTTTCTTTTCTGCAGGGGCTAGGCTCCACTTACATTTTACCATGGGAAAAAAGTATTTACCACGAGGGAAGTGTGTTTTTATTAGATTTCATCGTTACCATAAAGCAACTTCCCTAAGGCAATCTAAATTTTGCAATTGCTCTGATTGGTTCTAATCTATGCTTTATTACACCGATAAAGTCAGTTTTCGCTTCCTTGTTTTGCTGTATCTTTAAATCATCAAAGAGAACGTTATATCAGGCTTATCAGCTTTATTTTATAATTGTTAATTAAGCTCGATTGGTATCTTTCGTGTAACTAGGGGTTACAATGTAAAATAGCTGCAAAATTTTAAAATCTCTATCCCAATAAGTAGGAGATATTGCACGACCGCTCTGGAATACAAATATTCTCTTCGATGTGAAATGCCAAGAGTACACGGGTGAAAGAAGCAAACGAACGAGAGGTTTTTAAACCCTGGAACATGTAATCTATGTATATTGGGGTACGAATTTTTCGTAAATTACTATTTTGCCGGCATGAAACAGTACCCTGGGCCAGGTGTAATGTATTATGGATGGAGGTATATATGACGTTAGAAATTTGAATCATCTACGGTCAGTCAACGACTCTACACTATTGCAGCATTGCCTGGAAGGGGTACACGTTCTCCATTTTCCCTCAAACTAGGTTTTTTAGGGCTGTTCGTGTTCCGCATGTTACCTTAGTCTAAAATATAGTCCTGTTTGTGTTGTCTGCTTCACTGCTGTTTGTTGTAAGCCGATTGTAACAAACTTGTGCTTGCGGTCGACTGAAACGTTCTCAAGTATCGATGGTTGTAATGTTTTATATTTTAAAATGCGTAATGAGAATGTAGCAAAAATTCTTCCTTTTTTACTTCGTTGTAAAATAAATGCGACAATTTTCGATTTTCATTGGTCGTGGCTTGTGTGCAGAAATCTGCAATGCCATTGTAAAGTACGCTAATATCTGGGCATCTTGGACTTGTCCAAAACTTCATACGAGTGACTTTGGATGACCACAAGTGAGAATGAAATGAATGAAAAACGAATGAAAAAAAATCGTTAAAATGAAAAAAAAGTGAAGACAGGGCTGCCATGAATGAATCAGAAGAATAATTTCTCAGTTTCTTGAGCCTTAGTATTAGTAAGATCTTGGAACTGTATTTATTTTATCCTGAACTAACAAGTATGGAAGTTAACAATGCCTAAGCAAGGCAAGTTTTATTTCTTGCGCACGTGACGTTCTCTTTTTTTTATTGCTTTGAAATTATGGCGGCCATGTTGGTGGTATGTCAAGGCCCAGAAAAAAACCCGAAAATCGACCCTGTTCTGTGAAAAAAACTGTAGATCTTTCGCAATTCTAGCGCAAAGGATTCTGGGAAGGCGGTAAAATCCTCCTTTCCGTGAAAGAAACATTTCAGAAAATGAATAATGAAAACATCACTGGCAATCTAAAATTAAAAAAACTTTAAATTTCAAAATAGAATACATTGTGGCGCTAGGATAAAGATGTTTTGCATTTTGTCACATGGTATTGTACTAACAATGCTAATGTTCTAAAAACAGTCAAGAATGCTCAATTTATTTTTGTTTCCTTAAAATTAAAATATATAAATCTTCATTTTTCGTAAGCTTTGCCCTTCCCATTATAAGGGAGGTGGATTTTAATGTGTTTAAAATTCTGCTGTTTTTTCATAGTTCTGAGGTGTTCTTTCCTGATTGTATAAACTAGGTTCCGCTGTAAGAAACTAAACTGCGTTTTTATGAGCTGTCATAAATTTAACATTTATTCATAACTATCCTACTATATATATAAGTAGGGTTGAACCCATTTTTGTTTTTATTTTCCCATCTGCCATACTCCGTATACGAGAATATCCATCAATACGTGATCTAGAATTTACAGTTACTGTAACTTGAATTCTGAGAAGCAGCAATTAGTTTTGCGAAACCCCAAAAAGTAGATCTACTATGGGGTTTAATATATCGCCTTGATTGCAATTAGAGACTCGATTTTACAAAAAAATGAATTGTGGAAAATAAAACCACTTTCACATTTGAAAATCAACGATTTATAGTATGAAAGCTGGTTCAGATGTTCAACTTTAACAAGATGAAATGCCACCAAATATTGAATAATCAGGCCCGTAGCCAGGGTTTTTTTTGGTGGTTCGGGCGAACCCCCCTTTTGCCAAGAACCCCCTTAGCAAAAATCAAACCTACTGTAATTTATTACAGACTTGCGCGGCATTTTTGCACTGTTTATTACTAGCGTTCAAGCCGTTTCCTGGTCGTACGACGTGTCTGTAGCCTCATGAATGAATGTTAATAAGGCTTGTTGTCTAGGCAATTTGACCAATCGCATTCTCTTAGGCGGGTCCCTGGACCTCACGCCCAGAACCCCCCCTCGAAGTATCCTGGCTACGGGCCTGTCATCTGCCTATCTTTTCTATTGCTACTGGTTATAAACAAGCTTTTGAGACAACTAAACATTTTGCCTTTCGTGAAAGAAGTAATGAAAACTTAATTGAGTTCAAGTCTAAAATTAATAACGTCAACTGGCCTGAGCTAACAGGTTATTATGATCCGTCTCTGGCTTATAGAAACTTTCTCAAGAAATATTACGCAATTTACAATTTCAGTTTTCAGGTTCATATATTATATAAACCATGGTTTACTAAAGCTTTGCTCAAATCAGTTAATAAGAAAAACATTTTATATAAACGCTTTTTGAATAATCCTACCTCTCAGAGAGAAACCCGCTACAAGTGCTATAAAAACAAATTGAATCATGTTTTAAGAAACGCTAAACGTGTTTGGTATGAAAAGAAAATTGAAGAATCAAAATCAAATTAACGTTAAAAGCACTTGGAGGTTGCTCAACGAGGTTCTCAATAGATCCAAAGGCAAACAAAAACTTCCTTCTCTTTTGAAACTCAGTAACCAAAAGATTTCTGATCCAAAACAAATTGCAGAACATTCCTGTGAATATTTCACAAATATAGGTCCAAACTTTAGCTAACACTGAGATGCCGCCCACCACAACATCTCAAAAACATTTTCTCCCTGCCAATGATTTTCTTAACTCTTTCTTTCTCAGAGAGGTTACAGAACAGGAAATAATTGATATTTGTTGGTGTTCGCGCTCGGGAACAGCTATAGGTTACGATGGTATTCCCTTTTATATTCATATTAAAGAAACAATAGGCTCAATAAGTAGTCCTCTGACTCATATTTTTAATCTTTCTTTAATATAACTTTTGGAATTATACCTTCTGAACTAAAACTTGCACGTGTCGTTCCTTTATTTAAGTCAGGAGACAAAGCATTATTTTCCAACTATAGACCTATCTCCGTTCTTCCCACTTTTTCGAAACTCATGGAAAAACTGGTTTACTTCGTCCTATTGATTATTTGAATAAGTACAAGATACTCTCAGATAATCAATTTGGCTTCTGTAAACATCATTCTTTTAAACTTGCCTTAACTTTATTATACGACAAGATATCTTCAGTTATTATCCAACTGAACGAATAACCGTACAAATAACACCATGAGAGGGTCTGGGGCGAGTACAAATATCCAGCCGTATTGTACACTTTGAGCGATATTCTTACTCCAGATACTTGTTTTACCGCGCGTGTCGCGGTATTTTAGTTTTCTTTTATCTCGAATAAAAAATTAGATAATAAATCATTTATTAGACAGTTTTGTATGTAGAATGGATGATATTTTTACTCGTCCTGTGTATTACAAGACTAATAAAAATACTCAGCCATATTACATACTAAACTGTCTAATAAGACATATATACTTCCCAGCTCAAATACATTTTCTGATAGGAGGGAAGTACGTGGCATGCTATCCATTCAATTCCCAGGTTGTGCACCTTTGAAACAGAGGTATAACTGCATGCCTGCCGCGTCTTCAAAAAAAAAACGTTTTTACGCAGTCATGGCAGCTAAACAGCCAATGCAAAAGGTGAAGAAAAAAACGAACAGCTTTTACGGGATAAAAGCTCAAAATCTATTGACGAAGTTTTTAATGAAGTTTTAACATTTGAATTAAAATTTGTAATTTAGGACTTATCGTATTCATGGCTTAACCTCAGACAACATTGAGGGTGTCGAGGAAACTAAGCTCACTGTTTCTCTCGAAGCAAGTCATTAATTATGGAAACAAAATGTCTCAGTGCTTCAAATGAATAGGTTTAAATGCATATTCTGTGTTTAATCCATCTAAATTTTCACTAAATGATTTCAACCAAAAATAATTTCCACATTCCAAAAGTAAACACCAACTACTGGATATTCAATATAAGATTCCAAGGTGTCAAGACGTGGAATCCAATTGAAGAAAGCCTTAAAAAAACAGTCCCGAAGTCAAAGTGAGCTACTAAGTTACTCACTTTTTTGTGCTTATTGCGTTCGACGAAGGAAGAACGCTTCCTAATCTCCAGGGCTACCTGTGATCGCGTAGGTGTTCTGTGCACGTGAGCGAAAGCTGACCCGTGTTTTTTCGTTCAATCGGCCGGCCGTTCATCTTGTCAGCGCCATTTTGAATGACGACACAATTTCGTTGCGCAAAGGATGCTACTT
>JAOTRI020098836.1:0-14455 GCA_028564885.2 Zoanthus sanctaehelenae | reverse complement strand
CAACCAAAGAAACAGTTCCAGATAAGGCTTAAAAAACCAGGGAAAT
The DNA here is from genome assembly GCA_028564885.2 of Zoanthus sanctaehelenae. NCBI lineage: Eukaryota > Metazoa > Cnidaria > Anthozoa > Zoantharia > Zoanthidae > Zoanthus > Zoanthus sanctaehelenae. Next base: position 14,409 of record JAOTRI020098836.1, on the reverse strand, counting down.
CATAATAAAATGGATAAAAAAGATTATTTTTCTGAGACTAGAATGTTTGTAGATGACAAAAAAAAAATATTTCGAAAATAAGAAAATTTTGCGATTTTTCGACTATCGAGCCGCCTTAAAAACTCATGACTCCGTCTCGCCCTCAGGTTGTCACTGATCTGCTCTCGATTTCTCCCAAACATTTGGTTCGTTTTTTTTTCATCTTTCTCTTTGTTTAATCAGAAAAAAATAATTTATAAAAGAAAGAAAATGAGTTCGTCGTGCCTTTCATAGCCTGGAGAAAACCAGAATTTCAGAGCAAGTGAAAACTCAAGACGCATTTAATTTTTTCATTTAATGAAGAATTCTTTCAGACTTTGCCGAAACGTTTACCAATGAGGCAATGGAGGCATGGGAATTGAACGAAAAAAGGTTGTCGATTTGTACATGGTAATTAAGTTAGTAGATTGGTAAACTTTATTTAAAACCCAGTAAAAAAAGTTACATTATCAATACGTTAAAAAGTTGTTTTATATGATATTTCTACATTTCTTTTTGAAAAGTGTAAAGTTTGTCCCTTGAGATTTTTAAGACGTATAATCCGCCCAAAGTTCCGTTGTCGAATTTTTCATATGAGAGACTTGGAGCCAACATCTTTTCTAGCTCTAATTTCCTTATTCGTTTTTGTGTGGGCTAGGTTTCCTAGCTCGCACTATTGCTACCGAAATAACCACAGTAGGTTCCTCTCAAAATCGGCCGCAGATGACATAAAGCAGATCATCTGCATGAACAGACCAACATCGGCCGAGTTTTACAAAGAACACTAATCACAGACGATAAAAAGTTTTTAAAAAGATAAAAGTCACTTTTTCAGTTCGAGTCGCATCCTGTTTTTTGTGTCATTATACGCGCGGCCGTCTTCAACTTTTTTGCATCCGGTTTTGGATTGTACCTGGGTCGGTAAGAATTCGGTTTTGGATTGCCTCCTGGCTTGGTGAGCATCCGGTTTTGGATTGTACCTGGCTCGGTGAGCATCCGGTTTTGGGTTGTACCTGGCTCGGTGAGCATCCGGTTTTGGGTTGTACCTGGCTCGGTGAGCATCCGGTTTTGGATTGTACCTGGCTCGGTGAGCATCCGGTTTTGGATTGTACCTGGCTCGGTGAGCATCTGGTTTTGGATTGTACCTGGCTCGATGAGCATTCGAACCTCGTCAGATTAGCTTGTGTTTTTTTTTCACTGTTTTTAAAGCGTGCGATGTTTAAACGGAAGATGCGTATTTTATTCCTGCTTTCGAAGCTTGCAGAGATTTATAAACTGAAGAAAAGTTCTATGTTTAGGCCGGACAATACTGAGAATGTATCATTACTTGTTGGATGGCTTTAGCTGAGTTGATGACGTGTAAATGTCGGCGTGGAAAGAAAGCATGAATTTTATTCTGTTATTTTGAAAAAAGTAAACATCGTAGCTCATTTTAACTCATTAACTGGATTCGGATCGTTCGTCTTTTGCTTAATTGTCTATCTTCACTCGGAGTTGGACTACAATCGTTGTGTCTTTTACTGTGAGTTGCTGAATATTTTTAGATTAGCATGTTTATCTTATCATTTCATGTTCGAAAGTTAAGAATCATAAAACAGCGTAATTGGTGCTACTAAGACCTAAACAATATATGAACTAAAACAAACTATTTCTCACAACAACAACAATAACAACAAATAATTTATCGCGCATATTTGTTTATAAAAATACATTTTTATCAGCCCAACAAACAGAAAAGCTTATCGAGACCGGAAGCTTCCACAAGGTAGTTTGTTTTAGTACACTACATGTCCATTCAGAACAACAACTCTGTATAATGTTCGAGTCATTTGCGAAACAAACTGCATCAAGTAAGCGTTGCAGCCGCACTAACTACCACGGTAATAAAACCGTAATCAGGCACCCAACCTAGCACGCACATCACCCTATGAGTACCTCTCGTTAAATATAACATGAAAATGTTTTGATATTCTTATGATAGTTAAGGATTTTGTGATACATATTTTACCATAGGATCCGGAGGGAGGTTGGCTTACACTGCATGTTGTCTCTACCCACACATGAAGATAAAAGTCTTTGATCTTCCGCCAGTAGTTCAGGTGGCTCAAGATTTGAAACCCCCGTTGACGGATTGTCCAAACCAAAATCACGTGACATTCATTGGTGGGGACTTTTTCCAAGACAATCTTCCAGAAGCGGATTTGTTCTGTTTGAGCGGTGTGCTGGAGAGTTGGGCAGATGATAAAGGAGATCTCCTACTTGCCAAGGTTTTTAAGAAGTTGCCAACTGGTAAGAGTTTATAACTTCGTTCCCAGGCTTTTTTATTTTTCATATTACATTGCAAAAAAGCCCTGGGAAAGAGTTTGAAGACGCGGGAGCCTTTTATGATACACAGAATGAACACGTTTTGATGTTTTGGCATCACCGAGGCGCCATTATCAAGTGAATTCTTTTTTGGAACATCTAGTTCAACAAATATTAACTTTTTTAGTTTATTTCTGTCAAAGCCAAACTAGTTTTGTATTCTTCAATTATCAAGTATAACCACATTACTATTTTATTTACAACATTTAGGAACTTAGTGAGGTTCCAAGGAGCTGAGATACGGACTTGAGATTCCTTACAAGGATCTTACTCCTGGGCCTACGGTTTAAAGTCCTTATCCGAGAAGACTCGAAAGTCTAACCATTTGCAAATGTTAGAGCAAAGGCAGCACTTTCTAGTCAATTATTTTAAGACCCTGAGTGTTGGTCCGGCCGGGAATCGAACCCGAGACATCCCGCACAGCAAACTGGCGCCTTACCAACTGGGCTAACCAGGGCGGCGTCCTAGTAGCCAAGTTGAAGCCACTAATACGTGCACTATGACATCACAACATATGAAGCGATTCCCGCAGCAATGTACACAATTGATGCAGTCGTGGAAAGAAGACTGATGGAAAAAAATTTTTGCGTCAGTATATTCGACCCGAGCAGGGAGGGGACGACTCCAATTGGTAACGGGCGGGAATGATCGTCGTATCTTTAAGGACTCAAAATCAGGGAACTGGAATCTTTTTGGGTGTCATTTTAAGATACTTATCACATAATAATAACATTATAGGTGGCGGAGTTCTGATTGGTCAGACCCTACTGGATGATGACAGGCGTGGACCAAAAGAAGCATTCTCGTTTAACCTTTCGATGTGCGTGATCACTGATGGTGGCAGAGAAAAGTCTGGTAAAGAGTTTGAAGTACAGCTACGAAAGCACGGTTTTGTTGGTGTCCGATACAAAAAGAACCCCAATTTTCCCTATTTTTACGGCGCTGTTTTTGCTAAAAAGCCTTAACATCTTACTCTGCGATAAAAATCTGGAAAAAATACAATAAATATGGTTTAACATTATCTGCTGATATAAACTGTTGAGGAGAGAAGTAGTTGATACATTTCAATGTTAGTTCAGCGTTTTGTCTTTTTTCAGCCCAGCTATAACTGTTAGTATCGCATCATTGGTGCAGTCAAAGTCTTAGATCAAATTTTTGCCTTAAAAAACAAGTGGCAAAAGAAAGTCGCTTCAAATTTCTACTAATATACGGGTACTAGCTATACATGTACTTAACATTTAAGCCACATTCCACAAGCTTTGTGCTTTCAATGGCTATTTTGTACTAAAGGACGCAATATCCGTCCAGACGGATTATACGTCGCTCATCCTATGGATGGAGGAATCTTTCCTGACCTCATTGTTTACACTCTGCTTCATAACCATACAACTCTTGGTAGCTAACGAGCAAAGATGTGTATGACTTGAGCCTAAAACTTGAGAAAGCTTGCCGAGTTAACAAAGAGATGAAAATTTTGACGCTAATCAAGCAATTTCTAAAAAGATATTGTGGTTCACAAATACTCCAAACATCTGGGTGGCTAAGCCGTTAATATAACATAGTTGATGTTCGCGGGCGTAAATATGTTTCGGGCCCGACTCAGGCTCATTTAGCCCGAGCGCAGCGAGGGTTAAAATGAGCGCTGAGAAGGACCCAAATCATACATTACTATTATTGTAACTTTGGAGAGCATTTAGCACAAAAACAAGAACATTTTGCTACTTCAGAGACGCGGATATTTATTTAATAAAAGTTGTGTTTTAGCGGCGGGCTCTAATATATTAGAGCCCGCCAAAATGTCCGTTAGAGCCCGGATAATACGCCACAATGCTCGCCAAAGTTAATATAATGAGCCATACATTCTCTGTAAAATCGCCATTAGATCACATAAACAGTGTTTAGCATATCACTCTTATATTTTTTGGCAGATACTGTTTTATTTACAAAACACTCTCTACATACGATGGTTCAGTTATTGTAACCTTATTTTTTTTCACCACTCAAAGATAATATCAGTGTCTCCGCACGCCATTAGAGACGTATAACTTGACGAACTACAAACGTTTGTCCAAGTTCGTCCAGACGGATAAGGGTTCTCTAGTATAAAGACGGTCATTGTGTCTAAAGTCGGTTTAAATTTCAGCTTTTAAAGTGAAGTTTTAGTTGGTTTAACAAACTTCTGTTATTGTAATTGTTTTGAAAAATAGAAATTATAACTACAAAAATTGTTTTTTATTTGTTATTTGAGTTTGAGATTATCTCTTTTACGGCCGATTATTCACAAAAGGTCACAGTACGTAAAGTACTTATTATTATTGTCGTTGCTCTATATTCATTTTGTTCTATGGAAACAGTAATATAAGTACATTAACATCAGAATATGGATAATTTTCGCCTCGGTTTTCACCACACTCTAAAGGTATTTATGAATAATCAAAGGTGTTCTGCGGTAAGCGCGTAGAGTAAGTAATATACTTTGTAAGGTGAGCTGTTGTATCTTGACTATTGTTCGTTGATTTAGAATATACTGTACGCGCGTGAACAATCACATGTGCCGGTTTGCCGAACTCATATACCGAACACCGAAACATAACGGGACATATTGAACGTTTTTCATTTGTAGCCGAATAAAAGCATTTTAACGAATGCATGGATGCGCCTGCCGAACTTGATACGATCGAAAATCGATTACTAATTTTATATTGTTTACGCCTGACATCCTGATTCCTCAACCATCCCGATAGCTTTCCACCAGCTATAAACGATATCAAAATCTTGCCATGTACTAATTTCAAAGTGTTCAGCTGGTTATAAACAGTTGTTCCAAAGAAGAATGTTATTTTAACCGAAAATTCCTTAAGGTTCATTTCTCACGCCATTAGTCAAGTTATTGTTGCTATGCGGTAATCAGCTTGTGTTAAATATTTAACAATTATTCCAAGAGCGCGCGTTGGATATGAGATCGTAAATAGCCAACGAGGAGCTTAGCACCGAGTTGGCTATAATGATCTCATATCCAACAAGCGCGAATGGAATAATTGTTTTATTAAATTTACAACAAAATTTTAATATATGATATTTTTCAGCTTGGCAAAGCTTTACACAGTTTCCATATATGGTCATTCGGTGTATGAGCTGATAACCAAGATTGAGTGAATCAATCAGAACGCTAGAAACTCAATATTCGAGATTAAAAATTTAATAATTTAAGATATTCAAATTTGGAACTGTATTAAGGGATAACTATAAAAACTTAATTTCTTTTTTAAATAAGTTAGTTTTTTAAAAAATTTAGAAAAATTGCAGACATTGATCTTGCATTAACACGTGTTTTGAAGATGTCAAGCTTGTTTAATCATCATTTTGAATGTTTAAAACTGTAGTATGTAAACGAAATTACATAACAAAACTTCAACTTTTCAGTTAGCTTTACGTTTGATCTTTATTCTCTTATTACAAAAGTCAGACAGCCGACATTCCTATGTTTTGTAAACTTACAGAGTGTGTCGATAAGTTTGTACAAAATAGTTGAAAATAGGAATTAAATCCTCATTGCTGATATTTCTTTAAGTCAAACCGTTGGTATATATCCAATATTCAATATTTCTATCTATTAGAACCATTTTTTTAAATGAAGCAAATGAAAACCCAGTATTTAACAATATGCGAATAGTGCTAAAATTGCCTGGAGTTGAGATATATGGCGCAGAACTCAAACTTTCTGTTAGTCTCCGCATTTGTTGATTTTCTACTGCTGAACAATTTTACACCTATTAGTCAAAGAAAACACATCATTCAGTAATTTTCAGTACAGTTGTGGCTGAAGCCTTTAAAATAGCACAGAACAAATAGCCATTTTGGCCTTATGTATACTTTCCGGTACGGAACTCATATAACTCAAAAATTCGACGTTCTCTATAAAAATGTCAAGCCTTGTTCAGATATTAGTTCTTTCAACGCTGCGGTGTTGTATTTAATGTTTTACAACAAAGTCATGTTAAGTATTCAATTTGCCATAAACTGTTTTATACATGTAAATTGTAATGTATCATTTGTACCGGTGTAATTTGTGCAACTGCTTGTTGAACTGGTTAGCCAACGAGTCGAGAACTGATCCTTCACAAAGCGTTTGAGCTTGCTGTTTCGAGATGACTGCTTAACAAGGGGAAAATTCAGCTTTTCAAATAACAGACGGCGATCATTATTAATTTCTCAACCGAATTGCACATTTTAGTTTTAGACGAGTTTATACTGTAATGCTTTGTTTTTATTCATTTTATTACAAGATATAATCAAATCAAAGCCAAAGGACAAAACATTGATTGCTCGCGTTGCAAGACTTGTTTCACTCAGCAACCACTCTTATACTTATAGCGATTCCTTTCACAAAATCAGTAAAACGTTGTGTGCAGAGACTTGCAAATAAAGGAAACGGTTTCCAGACATTTTAGCAAACACTTTGATCAGAATGGAGCTTTTGAAGTACAGAAATATGACCGTTTAAAATAAAAATGCAATGAGCTGAGCTTGAAATACCATTCCACACAAACGCGATGAAAAAAATACCAATTGAATTAACTTACGCAACGACAACTGCCACTAAAGAATAACTGTATCCAAATAAAAAAGTTTTGACGTTAGTTTTATAGAAACAACTAAATAGATTGATTATACTAACAATAATATATAAATACTAAACCCATTCTTCCTCTTCCAAGTCTAAAGATTTCATTTCCTGATACTGAACTTCTGCTGTCTCGTAGATATGTAGAACGTTGTCCCATTCCTTGTTTACTTTTTGCGTTGACAATTCCATCTTTTCTGGATCTTTCTTTTGAAAATGTTTTAAACCACCGAATCCTTTGTTTATCAGCTGCAAACCAGCTTGAATTGCAAATAAATTTGTCTCTTTTAGAGTTTCCACAATTTCGCGAGCTGGAAAAAGCGGATTGACAAATGCTAAAGTGGACGTTTCAGTTTTCACCGCAATCAAAGATTTTGTCCTTGAAATCCCCTCTGTTCTTTCTCCGATGCTGTTTTCAATGGGGTAGTCTGGAAAATAATAAAATATTTCTTCCAAATCAACCGACCAGTGGACGGATTTTTTGTCGTCTTTTTCTGTTTCTGTGATAAATTGAAGCTGAAAACCGTTAATGGGTTTTGTTAAATTTTGAGGAACTTTCCGCAGCTTAGCAAGCGCCATATTTGATGCTTGCTTCAAAACTGAATTTTGGTTCATTCGTTGGTGTTGTGTTGAAGCCTTTCCAAATATTTATTCCGTTGATGAACTATTTTTCACATTTCTCTTTTACTTTGACTGAGATGTGGTATTTTTTGTTCCATCGTCACAGACTGAGAATTTTACGACATCATAACAATTGATTATATCTTAACAAGGAGTGAAAAGTACTTGTTCTTTTCTACTTTGTTTGGAAACAAGAAAACCCTATCTCACCAAGTACGACTCTGTGGCGCTTGCTCGGTGGCTCACATTTGGTAAACAAGAAACGGTATTACTTTGAACTCTTCCTTATCTTTCAAAATATCAGTAAACAAGAAACTTTGATGTGGTTTCAACAACAAATTGCAATAGTTGTAAGTTATATTATAGATATTAGATTCATCGGTTGTATAAAAACTTTTCGTTTTTAATACTTTCTTTATTCAGATGTGATTTGTAAATGAAAGCCTAATTCAGTTAAAGCGTCCGTTTAAAAGCGGCAAAATATCAGTTTTAAGCTAATGAAATATTCATACCCTTACATCCACTCACGCTTCAACCATACGCACATTCACGCTTCAACCTTACGCACACTCACGCTTCAACCTTACGCACACTTACGCTTCAACCTTACGCTCACTCACGGTTCAACCTTACGTACACTTACGCTACAACCTTATGCTCACTCACGCCTCTACCTTACGTTCACTCATGCTTCAACCTTACGCTCTTTTCACTCACTCACGCTTCAACCTTATCCTCACTCACGCTTCTACCTTACCCACACTCACGATTCAACCTTACGCACACTCACATTTCAACCATACGCTCACTCACGCTTTAACCTTACGTAAAAACACGCTTCACCCTAACGCTCTTTTCACTCACTCACTCACTCACGCTTCAGCCACATCCTCACTCACGCCTCTACCTTACGCACACTCACGTTTCAACCTTACGCACACTCACGCTTCAACCATACGCACACTTACGCTTCAACCTTACGCACACTCACGCTTTAACCATACGCAAACTCACGCTTCAATCTTACGCACACTCACGCTTCAACCTTACGCACACTCACGCTTCAACCATACGCACATTCACGCTTCAACCTTACGCACACTCACGCTTCAACCTTACGCTCACTCACGCTTCAACCATACGCACTCTCACGCTCCAACCTTACGCACACTCACGCTTCAACCTTACGCACACTCACGCTTCAACCTTACGTACACTCACGCTTCAACCTTACGTACACTCACGCTTCAACCTTACACACACTCACGCTTCAATCTTGTTTTCCCTTGCGCTTCAATCTTACGCTCACGATTCAATCTTGTGTTCACTCATGCTTCAATCGTGGGCTCACTTATGCTTTAATGATAGTTACGCTCACTTACGCTTCAATCTTGTATCCATTCATGGTTTTATTTCACGATTCAAACAAACGCTCTTTAACGCTTTTATTGAAAAAAGATGAAAACTGGGTGTGAACCGTGGTCAGGCATTATCGATATAAATTAAAAATAATTTATGAAAGCAGAAGATAAGGAGAAGATATATTCGGAAAGTAGGTAGAAGGAGAATATGAACATGAATATATCTAACAAATGAAACAAGTTCTAATCCTTATGTCTTCATCACTTCATCACGTTTGGAGAATTCGAGAGCAAATCGTGAAAAATCAAAACGCAGTCAAGAGAGCTGCCACCGGCTCAAAAATTCTCACAAGGTATACAACTACCATTCAGTGTGTGTTATTAGTACACACGATTCATACAATCAGCAACTGAAATCAATGGTGACGCGAATAGAGCTTGCGATATACAGTTTAATACCAAAAATAGAAAAGTGTTGTCACTATAACAAAATATTGTTCTCACAGCACTCACTTCCTGTTCGAAATATTTAGTTTGCTTACGATGATTAGATAAGATAAAGCAATTAAGTTACATAAAACAATCTACTACTTTTCTAAATTTAAGATTATGAGTTCATTAACAATGATTGCTTAATTTCATTCTTCAGTAAAGAAAATTGTCAGCCAATACATTTGTTGTAATGTTAAACGAGTTCATGTTGTTACTCGTGCCTCTCATTGTCTCATATAACCAATGAAGTTGCCATTTCGTGTATTACGTCATACCGGAAATCATTACATCAGTTATAACATCAATAATTTGGCTCCAGGCCTCCCGGCACTTATCCTCAAACATTTCCCGAAGCTCCTCGGATAGGACGGATAGCAAAGCTTCCTTTACCGCCTGGGGAGGGTAATTAAAGCGCAATTAGTAACTTGGAGCTAGGAGGGGTAAATCAAAAATACTATTCATTGAATATTTGGAAGTGGGAGAAAAAAAGGAAGTATAAAGAGTATATTGGACAATTTTCACATAAGTCAAATGTGTCTTGTTGACAACTATTGCCTGCATTTACAAGTTTGTTGACTAACTACCGAAGTATTTATTGACGGAATAAACAAACTTCAAACTCGTGACACGGTATCCAAATCAATTGCACGCGACGATTTTTTTTATTAAATAAAGTAAAGAAATGAATTCGTAGATTTACCAGAAACTAATCACTCTTGGCGTTGTGCTACACGAAGGCTTCAATTTTAAATTTAACTAAACTGAACTTTTAACAGAAAATCTCAAATTATGGATTCTGTTTAAGCACGTGTCCCGCTCCCAATCTTTGGTCGGGAGCAATGATTCTTTGGATTGTTTTGTTGCACGCCGTTTACCTTTTGTAGATTACATACTACTTATTAACCGAGAGTGAGGTCATTACAAGGAATTATCAGACCTAGATCTTGTTGTATTAACCGAGCAACAGCAAGCACTAGAAAGCATTAGAAAGCGCCCATTCTTGTTTTGAACTTTCGATACATTTTTCAGTTCGTCTCTTGTAGTAGACTACAGTGAATATGTCGGGAGACCTAAAGCCATAACTGGACGCATTCGTCGGGAGACCTAAAACCATAACCGGACGCATTTAAATACTACTTAAGACCGCACTACCTTCCTCTCTAAATTTCAAAATTTCCAAGTTACAGCTTTTGTTAGCGACGGTTGAATTGGTTTTTTATGCACATGATGTTAACTCCAGCAGTTTTATCTACACACCAAATTGGCGCGGAAACCACACCAGGTAACAACTTAATTGAAAGCCTTTTTTTTCTCATGTAAAACTAGATATTTCATGTATCTTGGAACTCACTTTAAAGTTTTCTCTTTGGATGCCTAGCATTCCATGAAAAGCTCCCAGTTTTTTAAGGTCTGGAACTAGCGTATTTAGATCATCCAAGTGGTTCACTGCTGTGTCCAGAGTTGCTATGACAACGTTAATGTGTGACTTGAATACGTCTTCTTCAATGTCCTTATTACGAAAATAGGTCACCGCTTCAGGGGAAATTTTAAAAAGCCTGAATGAAAAAGGAAAATAATTCTTATAAGATAAATATTACTCGTATAAACCGTATATATGGATTTATAATGGTGATCAAGAGCAGCTTTTAACTTTGATTCAATTTGCCTCCTTAGCAGATTATTTCTAAATATTTTTGTTAATGGTCGATCTCTTTGAAAGTAACGCTGTTGGTTCTCTGGGTTGCAGCACTCGCTCGAACAACAGATGGTACACGTACAGTATGCACTAGATAGAGACTGGCCGGCCGCCGTTGCGTAGATCTTCGGTCGGTTGGTAGACCAGAGAGAGGTTAAGATGTTTATAATCTTGATAATGCACAGTGGAAATTCCGATCCGCAGTCATAGAAACAAATACAAAGAGATACTAATTAAGCTAGCTCCATCGATTGCACGACAGTTTATGTTATGGTACTCGAGACCGACACCTGAGTACGGTCCTAGAGGACAGCAAAACTGTGTTACTGCATCTGTAGATGGGATGCGTGGCCGTAACAAAGACTGTTCCAAGTGGCACAAATTCTCACCCTCTGTGGTTATTTCAAAATAGCAAAAAATTAAAATGATAAAAACATATGTTTTTAGAAACAAAACAACACTTTTAATTTTTTGGAACATGTTTCGATGTTTCAAACATCATCTTCAGCCAATGTTAAAGATACAAATTAAAGTTACAACAATATAATCTGTAGTTACAATGATTCTTCGTGATAACATAGTCTTGCGCGTGCGTTACAAATAGATAAAATTCAATTAAAAATAATTTAATAAAAACATAGCTTGTAAAACAGGGTTTTATAACAACCGGTTCTGTTTATTAATGTTTTTTAAAGGTGAAAGGTTAGACTGGGGTCACATAGAAGCTTCACTTCTCAACTGGCTGTCTAGATAATGCACCCGTCTTTTTTCATTTGTCGTATTTTAAATCTATCAGGAAAGCAAAAAAAAGCTATTTTGGAGTGATTTCAAGACAATTTGGAAGGGATCTTCGTTTTGTTCTTTTTTTTGGTTGGGAAATTTTCTACAAAACCAAGACTCTGGCTATAAAATCAATAAATAACGCAAATCTTGTTTCTCCTTGTTGTACTTCATTCAAGATTCATGTTTGAGCCTGTTTATTTGGTCTTAAGTCTTCGCTTTGAACCCATCCGCATTTGCGCAGTCATTTTCTCTTTTGAATTTTGAATTGTATCGCTGTTGTACGGGAAACCTTCAAGTCTCGGCCTAAAAACCTAAGTTGATGTATTGACAAAAAAGTGTTTTTGAATGTTCGATCAAGCAGGACTTCTGTCCTTAACGGTAATATGACTATGGGTTGTGAATGATAAAAAAGTTGGAACATGAAAAAGAATGAAACCTTTGAAGCCCCAAATCGGTGGCAAATTCAGACAATTGATCAGTGCAGCTGATCCGGCCGCAAATGTTGTTGAATGTTTGTTATTCAAAGGTCATCATAGCGTTTTTCGATAAAGAGAAATGTTAATTTTAAATTTACGACCTAACTGGCGCAAAACTTGCTAAACACTTGGCTTTTATTTCGAACTTAATTATGTTTTTTTTTCAATTCAAATGTTTTATTTCTGATTCTGGTAAGCAAATGCAAATAATTTATATTTCATCTCTTATCACGCATGCATTTATCTCGATTTAATGTCATCAACGTTTTGATTATTTTTCAAATACATCTTTAGAGCAAAAAAAGATTAGCAGGGTAAAACTTTTAATTTCTTATTTGTACTTAATTCTGAGAAATTATTTTTTTTTCTTTTTTGAAAGGGTATTTATACTGCTTTTTAAATATCATCGGTTTAAAATTATTTTGAATTACACTCTTAAAATTAACATACTGTTAAATGTTACACTTTTTAATGGCTGTTATTAAAGTGTTCTAGTTGTAAGTGATGACAAATAAGAACTAGGGGATTACTGATAAGGCACACGGCGTGCACTTTGTATAAATAGAACTTTTAAAAAGAGAAAAATGTGCAAATTTTGCAGTTGTAAATTTAAGGATCTTTTATTTTTTCAAAACTTTCACAGTCAGTTATGACGACTGACGACAAAGTACCTATTCTGGCTTCATAAAAAAATGAGCTAAGAAAATTAGGAAAGCTGTAGATCTGGCTATGAAGGGCTTTTTTAAAGCTTAAAATCTTTTGGTTTTCTAAAACGTTGAATACTCTTAAGCCTAACAGTGCAACATCCAGATGGTTTGGTTTCAATCACAAAAAAGGCATACAACAAACGACAACGTACTTACGTTTTGAACAATTTTAAACCTGCGTCTACCGACGGCTGTGACGCAATGTTCCAGGTTTCTCTTATCAGTTGTTTGTGCTCATCTGTTAGTGCAGTTATTTTATCATTGGAAGAAATATTTTCTTGCTTGAACATTGTGGTAAGACTGGCTGTCTTCTATGTTTGCCGGTACTTTGCTCGCTCAAGGATAAAGATTGTGAATATATATTATATAAAGTGTCGGATGTTTGGCGTAATTATTTATCGGCTGTGAGTGAACTCTTGTACTCAATCACCTGGTGCTTAGCATTTGAATTCATTTGCCAGTTAACCCTTTCACTCCCAGTTGAATTATTAAGTTCTCCCAACTTGAGGCCATACTTTTCATTAATGAAGTTTGAGAGAATCTCAGCTTTAATCATGAGTAGTTTGATTTCTTTGATCAGTACTCATTTTCGTATTACCAGATGTCTTATTTTGTATTTGCTATGTAAGGAGAAATTGAGTGTTGATAACTGATTGGGAGTGAAATGATTGATAAAAGAGATATTTTGTGGGGTCAAAAGTGAGGCCTCCGATCCCGTTGATCTAGAACATTCTAATCTGAATCTTCAGAATTTTTTAGAAACATGGGGATGGGTTTACGATCTAAAGCAAGCAGAGAATTCGAATCCCGTGGGGGGTAGTCCCCATGTTAGTATGATAATCCTCGTAATTTTAAACCTCACAATCAGCAAGTTTGTATTTTGGGTTATTTTCAGAGAAAAATAAAACTTTTTTCATGAAAACGGTGGTTTCAGGATCAACATCTTTAGTTAGGCTTTGGCAGTTTTTAAAGCTCTTTTTCACATTTCCCTCTGGGCTTTTTACCCCGAAGAGCCATTTCGGGGCCCATATTATGATGATCGATATATTCTGATCCAGTTGCCAAATGCCCAAGTTTTTCAAAATGAGAACAATGGGTTAAAGGATTAAGAGCGGATTATATTTGAAGAATCAACCCTTAATCTTTTCATCTAAATAATGGAATATTAATTCTAGTTAACAGTAGTCAGCTTGGCATAGTGGTCATCAGTCGTGCCTCCCACCTCTACGACCCGGGTTCGATTCCTGGGCTCGGCATGTGGGCTGAG